>JAULJZ010153225.1:0-29469 GCA_032270985.1 Heliamphora pulchella
CTCAAGGGAGATCTTGAGGAGTGGATGTAGGCTAGGATAAAGCCGAACCACTATAAATCCCTGGTGTCTGGTTCTTTCTCTCTATCCCTCATCTTTTAATAGTTGCATTGATTATATTCTTGCATACCTTTTTATATTGCAATATTAAAAGATTTCTAAAATGATTTAAATTTCCTTTAAACTAGAAAAGACCCAATTCACCCCCCCCCCCCTCTTGGGTTGCCTAGATCTAACACTTACCTAACCCCATGCATGAAAAGTAGTACATTTCCTTCATCATGGTTATAACCCTTGGAATCACATAGTTTCTCTCATCATTCATCAGAACTTGTACGACCTTGGCTTCGTCAAAATCAAACCCGTTTAATTAGAAATCCTCCTCCCTATGTTAGATCTCAAGAAGTGGGGTAGCATCATTAAGCGGGGTTCGCAAGCTAGTCTCACCCGGTATAGTGATAGTTACTCCCTCTTTGATCAGCTTTATCTTTTGGTGTAGGGTGGACGGGACTACTCTAATCGATGGGTCATGCAACCATGGCCTTCCTAGTAGCAGATTGAATGATGCCGGCACATCAAGAACATGAAACTCTACTTCACTCTCCAAAGTTTCCACTGTTATAGAAAAAGTCATCAATCCCAAGATATCTCTTCACATGTTATCATATGCTTGTACCCCCTGTGCACTCAGCTTGAAGTCTTTCATTTTCAATCCTAGGCTTTCAACTGATCACTGATACCCATTGGTGACAAAGTTCCCACATACATTCTCAAATGGATCCTCGGGTCCCCTGTCTCGTCAAATTTCTCCATATCGAATATTTTAAACTTCTCGGGTAGCTTAGCATCGGAGAATAAACAAAGACCCTCAACATCTAGCATATAGCCTTCAACTCATTGGGCTTTCCTCAAGATCTTCTCCAACTTGTTGACCTTATCAGACAAGATCGACTCCTTAGTGGTCAAGATTTTTGTGATTCCCAGTCGGACAGGTTGTACAACTATTGGTTGTACTCCCTCGAGTCCCACATTATCATCCCAAATATTATCTCCTATACCATCCTCGGGGTCATTCAGAACAACCACATTAGGGTCTACAACCTGAGTCTACAAAGCTTATATCTGAGCCTGATACTGAGTCTAGATCCTAGCTTAATTTGTTATAGTGGTACTGACACCTTCAACAGTCCATTGTAATTCTAGAATTGCCCTCATCATATTAGGTATAGTCAACTACGGGTCTTCCATCGATACATCTAAATCTTTCGCTTAGAGATTGGGCCCAAATGCGTATTGGTTCTTCTCTTCTCAATGCTATTATCCCAGGTCTCTGAGCTGAAAGGGCTCACGTAAACCGGAAGACTCATTAGTCAGGCCTAAACTCAAAATAACTCACTCTCAACGACAAATCGGGATGATGAAAAATAATCATAATCGAGGTGCTAGCTATACAAGTATAAGCATCCATAAAAAGAAAATTAGACAACCTTAAAAGATTTATTGATCCTAAAAGAAGAGTTTTAAGAATCTATATGCACATGAAAAGGCTGGTAGGTCTTCACTCAGTGTACTTTCTAAATAGAGTCAAGAATATACCTCCCAATGCCAGGAATGGTGCAAAGCATGATCAAGCGATACGCAATAACTCTTTTTACCACATCTTTGGAAGCATGTGGCCAGAAAGTTTGTTAGCTTCCCCGACATAGCCCTGAGACAATAAATTGACCGGGGTATCGGGTAGGCAAAGCGGGAGTTTGAGAACCAAGCACACAAACATGCAAATACAAATGTGAATACTGATGAAAAGTTTACAACAAGAACTATTGATATTTCAAGTTTTGCCCTCTTGTGATTTTATTTGGAAAACCAGTCCCCAACGGAATCGCCAGAAAAAGCTGCGGATGTTTTGGGTCTCACGTGGGATGCACCAGATATCTATTGTTTTTAGATAAATATTCTTTTTCTTTTTAAAACAAAAATCCAAGATATCTGAACATCATTTTTAGAAAAATGGAGTTACCACTTGGTTTTTGAGAAAAACCAAGAAAAATAAAAAGAATGTTGCGGGTCTTTTAAAAAATGTAGCCAGAGGATATGAGGGTTCGGGGGCTAAGGTACGAAAAGGGAATGTGTTAGACACCTTTTTTGCCCAACCATGAGGTTGGTCTCTACTGTGTCAATATTGGTTCTTGTTGTAAACTTTTTAAAAGTAACATATATAGAACGGGGGGTTAGAGAGAGTTTAAACAAAAGCAAGCAACGAAACAAAACTTAATTACGATCCTAGAATCATACAACTTGGTTATTATTTCTAGATATGACACATGTATTGCTTGAGCAAAGCAAAGAAAAAAAAATATGCGAGTAGGTGATAAAACAAATAAGTAAGATTATAAGGGTCATGCAACAATGTTTCTATCTCTATCATGTGTAAATAGAATGTACAGAACAAGCAACAGAGACTTAAACATCATATTTAAGCTACTGGTCATGCACAAAACTCACGGCCTTAGCAACAAATGTTGTGGCTGTAACAAAAAATAGTCACAAAACAGGCGGCCGTGACAAAAATAAGGTTACCGCGAAAAACATAATAAAATTATCTCACGACCGTAACAAATAAATGTCGCGGCTATGGTTTTGAAGGGTACAAAAATGGTATATATACATTACACAAAACTTAAAACATACTCAAATGAATAGGCTATGCAGGACAGAGACCATAACCTATTGGTATTAGGTTAGATCCACCACCCTTCATCCTCTATATAAGCAATAACTCTAAACAGAATATACATGATATCAAATATGAATAATAGAATGCTTAAAACACCTTTCCATGTTACTGGCCTTACAAAACATCACAGCCGTAGCTAAACGATGTCACGGCCGTAACAACAAAAGAAGATATAACACGTGGCCATCATATTTGCATAACCTCAAAACGTAAAGATATGGAGGTACATAGAATGTAGATCATAACCCATTTGGTCTAGGCCAAATCTACCATCCATTACCCAACAGGAAACTAAACAGAGATACAAAAATAAGAAAATACTAAACAAAGCAATAAAATGATGCACAAACTTGAAATCAACAAATAACAGAGAGTTTTGAAGAGGGTTTGGACTTTTCTGGCCTTAAAACAATGTCACGGCCGTCACAACATGAAGCTACAGCCATGAGTAAAAAAAGGCACAAATGTACCAGTGCTAATCAATAGTGCACGGTCGTTATTGTAGGTTTAACAAAACATACGGTCGTTATTGTGGGTTTAACAAAACATACGGTCGTGACATAAAAAGGTCGCGACCATCATTTTTCATAACCTCATAAAGCTTTTGATGTGTTCAGTGTGCTTGTGAGCATCGAAACAGAATATAAATAACTGTGAAAATACGAAATGAAGGGGTATGAATATATTGATAATAATGAAAAACTTGGAGAAAATAAATGTTTACATTGAAACGAACGATAAACAATGGAAAACCTTATCCACGACACCCTTGAGAGAAGAAGATGAGGGTTTAAGAAGAGTCGTGGAATTCTAAGGTTACCTTGTGTGAATATCCACCTCGAATGGCCCCTCGGTGGTAAGAATACGATACCTCCGAGCCAATATATATATGCTCTAAGAACTCCTCCAAGGCAAGTAAGAACATAAACGAGACTAGAAAAGTATAGGACGGATGGGAGAATATCTAATGGGAGAATATTTTGATAGAGTTTAGGCCTCAAGGTGTTTCTCCCTTAATTTCTGCTTGGAATTAACGCCTATTTATAGGCAAGGTGAGCAACACATACCCCTTTCTGGGATGCTGCCACTTGTCCAAAAAGGGGTAATTGTGACGGTCGCTACCTTTTTGCTTTTGTGTAGTGCAGGTCGCTACCTTTATGGTGATGAAAAGGATAGTCGTGACTCTAAAAATTAACAGCCTGGATAAAAAAGTAATGATCATGACAAAGAAAGTCACAGCTTGATTTAGGGTTTTCAAAAAAGGTTATGACCGTGAGAGTAAGGACACGGCATGTTATAGGGTTTTCAAAAACGTGGCAGCCGTGTGGATGGGAATGTCACGGCCTAAAGGTTTTTTTTAGGATTTTTGGATTTTGAGTTATATTCGTGATTTTGCTTACTTTGGAGTATCTTTTAGCACGATTCTCATACTTTCGTTATTGGGGCGCATTCGAGATGGGTGCCTAAGATTTGACTTGGCCAGATTGGGGTGTCTACATCAGGCTTGGTGTTAAGGACGATGAAGTTGACAGGAAAAAGGAACTTATCAACGTTGACAAGCACATCCTCTATGACTCCGCATGAGATTTTGACTTCTCGGTCAACTAACTATAGAGTGACCAGTATCGGTTTGAGCTCGCCTAACCCAAATTTCTCATTCACCGAGTAGGGAAGGTGGTTGACACTGGCTCCTAGGTCGAGATGGGCACGGTCAATCGAGTGATCGTCGATGACGCATGAGATGATAGGAGTCCCCAGGTCTTTAAGCTTGGATACAGTATCGTATTCTAGAGCAGCACTAACCTACTCAGTGAGGAGGACCTTTTTTGGGATATTGGTTTTTGACTTACGCTTATGTGTGCAAAGGTCTTTTAGGAACTTAGCGTAAGAGGAAACTTGCTTAATGGCATCTAAGAGCAGCGGGTTGATCTTGACTTGCTTGAAAAGTTCAAGCACGTCATCGATTGAGGCTCCCTTTTTATTGAAAGGTGGTGGCCTGTCGAGGCACGTGGGAAATGAAGCTTGGGGTCCGGATGGTGGTAGAGTCATTAGTGACTCAAGAGGAGTAGGTAAGAGAGGTGATGATGTGTCAGCAGGTGCTGAGGGTGTAGTAGATGAGTGAGAGGGCCGGTCTTGGAGCCATTAGACGACTCTGGGTCATGAGAGATTATGGTTGTTACAATATTCTCGGGATGAGTTTCAAGTTCTCGTTCATTTCTAAGAGTGATAACAACATATGCCTATTCGTGAAATTCGTCACTAGTGGTTGGCTAGGTAGCATGTCGTTCTCTCGGCGATTTAAGGCAGTTGACTGCCTAACCTGGGTTTCTAGCTTAGCAATAGACTGGGAATGGGAACTCAAAGTTGAGTTCTTGTGTCTAAGTCTTGCAAAGTCGTTAAAACTTTCTCCTCAAAAGTCGAGTTTCAAAGAGGCGCTTGTAGAGTAGGCTGAGGAACCGGAGGAGGTGGATAGGCCGGCTGATTATAATTGTTAGGGTACATGGGCTTAGGAGGTGGAGCTGGCATATCACCTAGATTGGGTTGTTTCCACTTGGAAAGGTTTGGATGGTTTCTCTAACCCGGATTATAGGTATTAGAAAAAAGGTCATTGGTCGGACGGGAGAAACCTTGTACCACGTTATCTATTTCTTGCACAAACTCAGGGTATTGTGCAGTGGCAAGGCATTTAGTGACAAAGTGGGTCAGGCTGGCGCACAATGTACATGGTTTTGGATAGACAGGTGGTGGGACAGAGGATGCTGCAGTTGGATCATTAGTCAGGAGTTGGCTTAGAGTATGTGTCCGTGTGGTCACAAGGTTGGGAGATTGTGCAACCTCGTACATGCCGCGAGTTTTTGAGGTGGAAGAGGCTATAGACCGATCAGTATGAGAGGCTGGGGCTTGGTGTCGAGAGTTTTCACTCAAACTCTCAAAGAGACTCCAGCTTCGTTCTCATTTTTCAACATAAACGTTCCACCACAAGAAGCATGGACAAATTGACGGTGTTGAGGCATCAACCCGTCGTAAAAGCATCGCACTAGTTGCCACTTGGGTATCTGGTGGTAAAGGCGGGCTCTAATGAGATCCTTAAGGCGTTTGCAAGTCTTGTGAAAGGTCTCGCCGACGAGTTGGGTGAAACTCGGGATGACGGGTCAAATTTAATTAGTCTTGCCTATTGGAAAGTATTTCTTTAAGAATCTATGTTGTAATTTAGCCTATGTTGTAATCGTGTTCCTTTCTAAGTCCATAAAAAATGTGAGCATTTGAATTATGTTGTACTTAATCTCATAGTGTGACGCTCCAACCGTAGGGGGTTGGATGCAAGAAGGTGACATATATTCTAAAGGAGTGTAATACTCGATCAGAGACTTGATCTGTTGGTCTTCTTGATTTTGGTCTGCCATGGTCGTGTGTATGGTGTGTAATGTGAGTGAAAATTGCAAGGCCGTCTTAAAAGTGCGCTCGACTTCAGGGTCGAATGATGCTAAGAGTGGATGGTTGGAATGGCGGCCGTGTTGGAGGCAAGACTACCAAAATTATTATTTTTGTAAACTATTTTTGGAAAAAAATTAACTAGACGGACAAATGCCGAAACGGGCTCCAGATAAAATTTTTGATGACGAACAATCAAAATAAAACCAATGCAACCACAGTTAATTTTAGAAAAGTACCTTTTTACCAGTAAAATCTTCAACTACGATTTGAATCCAAGTTGAAGCTCCTGTCAGATCTTCTACTGTATTTTCTTATGCGATTTTTGAATGTATGGTGGGCTACAATCTCTCAAGAATTCGTACCGGAAGAACCTAGACAGCTTTAGTCTTGAAAGACGCATTATGAAACTGGTTTAGTTTACCAGCATATTTATAGGACTACAATAGGGACCTGTGGAGTAATTATGTGTAAGACTTTTAGCGAAACATAGACACGTATCAGCGGTTTCTGCAATTAAGCAAATCTCATAATGGTATCTACAATTATGAAAAACTAGCAGTGGTTTCTGCAATTTTTATAAACCACTAAATTACAATTCACACCACTAAATAATTATAATTGCACTCTGACCCATAATCTCAAAACCTTCTTGTATTGAGATCTTATTATTAAATACTTATCATTTCTCCCCACGTTAAGATTCTCGATACCCGCCAATTAAATTTAATTTAATCGGCATCTTGGTATTCCTTAAATCTTTCAGCTTAACTTATTTGACCAACGGATAATTAAATCTATTTATAAAGTTTGGCCCGGTCAAAACTTATAAGTTTCCTTAAGGAAGTATCGCCAATCCTGATCTTTTGGGATGTAAATTCCGTCAATAATTAATATTCACCATATAAATAATACTGTTATCCAACTCACATGGAATATAGACTCATATAAGATCGCACCCTCTAATAAATCAAAATAATGAATCTTAAAGATACTCAAATTAATAATTATTTCAGAATTAAGAGTATAAGCACTATTCATAATAACATTAAGGTATAAATTAATTTATATAGTCAGTATAAAATTAATTATCTGTTCTCCGAAACCAAGAAAAGCCTACTAAAACTCTGTGCTACAGTCGTACCGATAGTATGTTCATTTCCATCTAAACTATGAACATAAAACTTATATTCTGTAAGAACCTAAAATTTGATCTTCTGTATATAATCCGTACTCTACACATCAGATTAAATATAACATAATATCGGACATCCATGTATAACATTAAAAAAATAATACACATACATTGCTCATAAAGATTATCATAAAATGGAAAATTAATTTTATTAAAATTAAATTAAATACTAAAAATATGGTTTTCAGTATACCAACCCTAAAAATCTCCTCTTTATACTCAAAATCATACTATCATACATCTGATTCATATGCCCTCAACATGACTATCAAAAGTCTTAGCCGGTAAGCTCTTTGTAAAAAGATCTGCAAGGTTATCTCCTGATGCAATCTTGGTCACATCAACATCGCCTATCTGTAAAATTTCTCGTACCAGGTGATACTTATGCTCAATGTGCTTTCCTTTCTTGTGGACCATTGGCTCCTTCGAGTTTGCAACTGCATAGCTATTGTCACAATAAAGTGTAATAGCCGACTGAACTGAAGGTACCGCGTCTAAATCCAATAGGAAGTTCTTGAGCCAAATGGCCTCTTTGGCTACATCAGAAGCTGCCACATACTCGGCCTCCATGGTGGAATCAGCAATGCAAGACTGCTTGTTACTCCTCTAACTTATAGCTCTATCTCCTAAGGTAAACACATATTCTGAGATAGACTAGCGAGAATCCCTGTCAAACTAGAAATCTGAGTTTGTGTATCCCAAAGGTACTAGACTGTCTGCCTGGTAAACCGACATATAATCCTTAGTTCTTTTTAGGTACTTGATTATATTTTTTATCGCAGTCCAATGCCCCTGAATTAGACTGATATCTACTAACCATGCCAACGGTAAAGCAAATGTCGAGTCTAGTACAAAATTTAGCATACATGAGGTTTTCTACTGTCGAAGCATAAGGATCCATCTTCATCTTCTCTATCTCATCAAGTGTCTTAGGACACTGATCCTTGGATAAAGTGATTCCATTCCTGAAAGGGAGAAACCCTTTCTTGAAATTCTACATGCTAAAATGAGAAAAGATATCATCGATATAATTTTCTTGTAATAAGCACTACATCCTTTGTTTTTGATCTCGCACGAGCTTGATCCCAAGGATGTGACTGAATTCTCCCAAGTCCTTTATATCGAACTGCCTAGATAACCATACTTTAATCGTAGATAATGGCCCCACATCGCTTTCGATGAACAAAATATCGTCTACATAAAGTACTAAGAAGATCACCACGCTTCCGTCACACTTCATGTACACACAGGACTAATCCGAACTCTGATCAAAACTATTAAACTTAATGGCATGATCAAATTGAATGTTCCAAGACCTCGATACCTGCTTAAGTTCATAAATAGATCTCTTAAGCTTACACAACATGTGTTCCTAGTCCTTTGCAATGAATTCGTCTACTTATATCATATAGATACACTCGTCAAGACTTTCGTTAAGGAAAGTTGTCTTGACATCCATTTGTCAAGTTTCGTAATCAAAATGAGCAACAATGGATAAGAGAATCCAGGTATACTTAAGCATAGCTACCGACGAAAAGGTTTCCTCATAATCCATCTATTCTTTCTGAGTAACCCCTTTGGCAACAAGCCTAACTTTGAATGTTTCAACATTCCTATCTACTTCTCTCTTCCTCTTGTAGAACCACTTGCATCGAATAGGTTTTATCCCTTCTGGTAGTTCTACAAGTTCTCAGACCTGATCGGAATACATAGATTTCATCTTTGAATTCATAGCCCTTTGCCAAAGATCTGCATCTTTGTCCTAGAGTGCTTCATTATAGTTAAAGTGCTCCGTATCTAGTTCTACCAAGAGCTTATCAAAAGACTCTCCCAATAACATATACCGTTTAGGTTGATGAAAACCCTCCAACTACGACGAGGCACTACATGTGTCTCTGTATTAGCAGTAACACGCTGTGCAGAATCTGAAACATGTGCATCAGCACCTTGTTCTTGATTTTCACATGTCCTGATAATCCTTCTACTACGAGGACGTAATGGGATATCAGTGACTTGTTCTTCCGTTCTACTAGTATTTCCTCTTAGTTCTTCCAGAACAATATTGCTTTTGGGCTTGTGGCTCATAATATAATCATCATTCAAGAATCAGGTATTGGTGCTAACAATGACCTTCTGATCCTTAGGATTATAAAACAAATCACTCTTCGTTCCATTAGGATACCCCACAAAAAAATAGACTTCTGCCCTCGGTTCTAACTTACTCTCGTTCCCTTTCAGCACATGTGCTGGATACCCCTAAATTCGAATGTGTTTCAGACTAGGCTTATGCCTGGTCCACAATTCTGTGGAATAGAAGGTACAGACTTAAAAGGTACCAAATTTATAATATAAACCGTTATCTCTATAGCGAGTTCCCAAAATGAATCGGGTAAACCTAAATAATTCATCATGAACCTTATTATCTCCGTAAGAGTCCTATTCTTTCTTTCTGCTACACCCTTTTGCTGCAGAGTGCCAAGTGCAATCAATTGAGATGTAATCTCCCCTGATGACAGGTAGTTCTTAAACTCTCCAAAAATGTATTCTCCATTACTGTCGAATCGTAGTGATTTAATACTTTTACCCAGACGCTTCTCCACCTCTGCCTTGAATTCTTTGAATTTTTTAAAACATTCAAATTTACTGTACATTAGGTAAATGTATCCATACCTTAAGTAGTCATCAATAAAACTGATGAAATACTGAAAATCACCCCTAGCCCAAATTATCATAGAACCACACACAACAGAATGAACTAACTCCAACGATTCTTTAGCTCTATAACCTTTGGCCGAAAGGGCCTCTTGTTCATCTTACCCTCCAAGCAAGATTCACAGACTGGAAGTGCCTCCACTTGCAATGAACTCAAAGTTCCATCTTCTACCAGTCTATTTATTCTTTTTAGATTAATATGACCCAAGCGTAAGTTCTAAAAAAACGTTTGATTCATTAAAGAATGAAACTTTCTCTTATATGGTAAATTAGATGTGCTATTCATTTCAGTTAGTTGTAGTGTATGAGAGATAGGAGATACCACATACAGATTATTCACCAAAGTACCAGAACAAATAAAATATTTACTTTTCTTCACAACCACAGAGTCATCAAAATGAACATAATATTTATTCTTTATTAAGCTCGAGATTGAAATTAATTTTTTTCTAATTGAAGGTACATAAAGACGATCTTTCAAAAAAAGTATCCTATCTTTACTAAAACTGAGAGTGACATCTCCTACTGCAACTGCTGCCACCCTTATATTACTGCCCATGTGCAGGTATATTTTTTCATTACTGAGCTACCTGATTTTCTAGAACCCTTGCAAAGAATTGCAGACATAATTAGTAGCTTTCGTATCTACACACCAGGTTTCGATAGATAACACCGCTAAACATGTTTCAACTACTAGTGAATAGAAATTACCTGGTTTGTTCTGCTTATTGAGAAAAATTGGACACTGCTTTTTCTAATGCCTAAACTGGTTACAGTGATAGAAATTGCCTCTCGGCTTATTCACACCAGCTTTTAGTCCCTTAACTGCTTTTGGAGTTGTGCCTCCCTGTGTCTGAACCTTTTTCTTCTTCTTGCCTTTCAGCTTAGATGAAGAACCCTTCTCAGCCAAATACAAAGAACCTAACTTCCTAACAACACATTCAGCTGCCTGAAGTTCCTTAAGAAATTTTCCCAATGAAAAGTTGAGCTTGTTCGTGGTGCAGTTCAGGCAAAACTGTTTAAAACTTTCAGGCAGTGACTGGAGTATGATATCAACCTGGGTTTTTCTGTCAATTTCAGCTCCAAGGATCTCCAGTTCATTTAGAAGACTAATCATCTTCAAAATATGATCCCTAACTGGGGTGCCTTCAACTATGTTTGCATTCATTAGAGACTTCATGGCCACCTGCCTAGCAGCATGATTTTGATCCCCAAATATTTCTTTGAGATTCAAAATCATGTCATAGGCACTGGCATAGACTGATGCTGATACTGCAAAATATTTGACATTGAAGCGAAAATATAACAGCGAGCCATCTGATCAGCTTTTTGCCACTTCTGATGGGCCTAGGTTTCCTATTCAGTTGTCCCCACATCAGGTACCGGTGGACATATCTTAGTTAATACAAATTTGTAATCCTCGGCAGTTAAGACAATGTCCAAGTTCCGTTTTCAGTCAACATAATTTGGTTCCGTAAGTTTGTTTTTTTTTTAATATTGAAGAGAGTGGGTTGAAAAGTCATTTTAATCCTGAGAATCACATAATTAAAAACTACCGTTAATTATAACGAGCAAAACTTTAAATTTATTTTAATTTGGTTCCCTCTACTATTTTAAAATTAATTCGCCAGTAGCCTAGAATCCTGTGAATAGTATGCCTCGATGGGAGGACATCTATTATTCATCGTTAGTCTAGACAGGCCAATTCTTTTTAATTTTACTATCTAGGCAATTAACCATGTCAAGTAAAATTAAATAGCTGACATAGTTTCGGTCCAGTATATAATAGCAGTGACTCATATGGAGATAATACTATTATATATAACTAAGTGTTAACCATCACCTAATCCAAAATCATTCGCTTCGCAATGAACCATTCAAATGGAGAAGTGATTTACACTAACAATTATCTAGAATTATCCCTAACTGAAATTTGTACTAGCGATACTGCAATTAATCTATCCGATGGGGAGGAAGGCCTTACTGCCAACACACAAGATTTAATTGTATCGCCTACAAACTTGTGATAGAGACCGCGAAATTTATCTATGAATATATTTCCTCTCCCACTCAGATTTTTAAAATATTTTTTAAATTTATCTATGAATATATTTTCTCTCCCACTCTGATTTTTAAAATATTTTTTAGGGTTATAATAAATAGTTTAATTAAAATAAATTTATAAATTTCGAAAACCACACGATCTGAAAGAATCAAACATTTTTCCGTGTACACGATTCTAAATATTCTGATTTGCCAAACTATTTTTTTGTGTTTAAATGCTAACAAATAAAATTTAATAAATGCAAATTTTTTTCTTTTGCTTTTCAGCTAAAGTATTGATTAAAAGTATTTATTTATTCTATTTTTTGTTCTACATTTTTTAAAAAAATAATAATTTATTTTAATTAAATATTTTTCCATTTAGATAATTCAAATTCCAAAATTAATTCTCACATTTTTTTAAGTTATCCGATTTTATAAAAAAAATCATCTTAAACGTGATATTTTGTAAAAAATAAATATCTAAAAATTTTCTATTTAATTAAAATTTTTTAATTTTATTTTTCTTTACAAAATATTTTAATTAAAATCTGATTTTTTAATTAATTAAATTAATAGGATAAATAAAACAGATATGTAATTATCCACGCAGTTCATATATATATAAACACGATATGCATATCTCCCGATTTTATGATCCAAGTGAAACCCTGCAGCGTTTCAGTCTCTTTAAGAGATAAGCTATAATAATCCATATTCGTTTCTGATTTATATGTCCTGATTGCATCAGGCTTCCCTAATTCACTCTGATTTACACAGATATATCATATCAGTTTCAAACATATCAGAATATCAAAACAAAATAGCCTCGGAAGAGAGAAAAACCACTGGCCACCAGCAGCCCGCCGGCGCTGCCCTTGGCCGCCCACTTCAGGCGGCTTCTGCCACCTCATCCGAGTTTCGTTTTTTTACGAACTTTATACCAAAATAAAGATCTCAAAATATGAAATCTTTTTGTCAAAAAATATGCTAAAAAACAACCAAAAAAATAGCCAAAAAAACTGTCCGAAATTGTTGCCGTTGCCCCTGTGCGCGACCGCCCCAAACAGTTTGGGCTTTTGCTAGTGCTTCTTTGGTGCCCACGTTTTTGAAAACAATAACTTAAAGATACAGCCACACGTTATTTCGAAGAACGACTCAAAATTAGTCCGAAAAAGGCCCGAATATTGCTGCCGTCGCCGCAAAAAACCACCTATTTTTCCACCTGTTTTAATGCACTGTTTAGCCCAGTTTTTTTTAGTTTTCGAACAGTATTTTAAGGTATATTTTGCTGCTATTTTATGCCTAAAAAATTGCTCAAAAAATAGTTCCCAAAACGGCCCAAATAATCATCAAAACTACCGCTGAACCGCCGCCAGCAAAGCCGCCGGTCATGGTGCTATTCTGCTAATTTTTTCTGCTATTTTTGACTTATTTTTGCTGCTATTTTTAATGGATAAATACTACAGAAAACTCACCAAAAAATTGTTTAAACCCATTAAAAATTTATCGCAATTTGTGATCCGTAAAAACCCAAAACCACCGCCAGTGCCGCCACCGTTCTTTGTGTTCTTGGATATATTCAACCTGTTCTTAAATAATCTAAATAGATAATTTTAAAATAGAAACTAGCTATTACATCGATCCTATGTCCCGAAGGCTCACATTCGATTTATCACGGTCAACCCCCATGATTAAGAAAATAATCATCATTCACACAATTCAATCAAATATGAAAAATAAATGACAATCATAAAATTGAGATTAGAATGCCTAGAAAAGAAAGTTAACACAGTTCTAAAATTACTCGGCCCCGATAATCATAAATAAAAAATAAAATGGCTCTGATACCAATTGTTGGAGGCAAGACTGCCAAAATTATTATTTTTGTAAACGATTTTCAGAAAAACTTAACTGGATGGGCAAATGCCGAAACGAGATCCTGATAAAACTTTTCATAATGAGCGATAAAAATAAAACCCGTGCAACAACAGTTAATTTTAGAAGAGTACCTTTTTACCAGTCGAATCTTTAACTACGATTTGAATCCGAGTTGAAACTCCTGTTAAATTTTCTACTGTATTCACTTATGCGATTCTTGAATGTAGGATAGGTTACAATCTATCAAGAATTCATACCGACAAAACCTAGACAGCTTTATTCTTGAAAGATAAGTTATGAAACTGGTTCAGTCTACCTGCATATTTATAGAGCTACAGCAGGGACCTATAAAGTAATTATGAGTAAAACTTTCAGTAGAATACAGACACGTATCAGCTGTTTTTGAAATTAAGCAAACCTCAAACGGTATCTACAATTATGAAAAACTAGTAGCAGTTTCTGCAATTTTCATAAAATACTGAATTATAGTTCACACCACTAAAGAACTATAATTGCACTCTAACCCATAATCTTAAGACCTTCTTGCATTGAGATCTTGTTATTAAATACTTATCATTTTTCTCCACGTTAAGATTCTCGATACCCGCCAATTAAATTTAATTACTGATAATTTAATTTAATCGGCATTTTGATATTTATTATGCTCTTTTTCTTAACTTATTTAACCGCTGGATAATTAAATCCATCTGCAGGGTTTGACCCGATCAAAACTTATAAGTTTTCTTAAAGGGGTATCGTCAATTCTGATCTTTCGGAATGTAAATTCCATCAATAATTAATATTCATCATATAAATAGTACAGTTATCCAACTCACCGGGAATATAAACCCATATAAGATCACACCCTCTAATGAATCAAAATAATAAATATTAAATATACACAAATCAATAATTATTTCACGATAACAGTATAACCACTATTTATAATAATTTTGGGGTGTAAATTAATTTTTATAGTCAGTATAAAATTAATTACATTAATATGTCCCGTTTAACACACATAAAGTGTACTAGCACAGAGAGTCAGAATAATAGTTGACGCTATTATCTGTTTTCGTAACCAAAACAGGTCTACTAAAATTCGGTGCTATAGTCATACCGATAGTATGTCCATTTCTATCTAAATTGTAAACATAAAACTTATATTCTGCAAGAACCTAAAAGATTCTACACACCAGATTAAATACTGTACAGAATATTGAATATCCATGTATAATATTAAAGAAATAATACACATACATTACTCATAAAGATTCTCATAAAATAAAAAATTAATTTTATTAAAATAAAATTAAATACTAAAAATATGATTTTTAGTATACCAACCCTAACAGGCCGAGTATGCAATAGTATAAAAATAAAAGAAATACTGGGAGTGGGCTGCCAGCCCTCTAGATCTAGTTTTTTCCGATTTTAAACAAAACGTAAGAAAAATTTAACTCACAGTGATATGACAAAGCTGCACTTTTTGTCTTTACGCCTGCTTGTCAAAACTCCACTTTGTTGTGTTCGTCTTCGAAAACCTAAAAAGGAAGAAACGCAATTCACTACAGTATATTGAAAGAGAAAAGAAAAGCCAAATAAAGAATCTCAAATAGACAAATCGTAACCGTGCTTTTAACTCCCCGGCAACGACACCAAAAATTGATGCGCGTCGTGCTATATCAAAAATAAATATTTAAATTCTAGAATTAACTACTAACCCATAGGATAGTGGCTAAAGTCTGGATATCGTTCCACTGGGAAACGATATATGAAATTACAATGTATTTTATTCAAAGTCTTTTGATTCAATTTTTCTTTTTGAAAAAGAGATTGATTTAAAACTATTTTGAAAATATGAAATCAAAAGATGAGATTTGGATGAGAGATGATTTTTCTAAGGATTTGAATCCACTCTAGCTAGTATTTTAGTTTCATTCAAACTCTATTTCGTTCAATCAATTCAACTCAATCCAGTCGCGACTACAAGACTGACATAGATTATCAAGAGGATAAATTTGAACCCGAACCTAGCATATTCTATCTAGGATTATGGTATTTATCGTCCGAAGTATGACCCGTCCTATTGAAGTATAGAATATCTCACGTTCAAAGATCGAGACGACAAGAAAACAGTTGCATGATTTTGTTTTTATAATCCCAAAGAATAAAAATAGAAACTAAATAATCAAATTAAAATCTCGTTGATCAAACACTAACGTCTCAAAAACCATACAACGAATTGAATCCAAATTAAACTGAAATAAAAGTTTAAACTATTCCTAAATTACCAACTAGGGGTTCATCATTCCCTAGGAAAGAAAAGAGTTTAGTCGCTCATATTGAAGCTCAAATCCATGTAAAATAAGCAAAGAACTGGTTCCTAAGCCTTCATCTTCAACTTCATGACACTTCCCGATCCTTCAAATTGGTTTCAAGATGAGACTCTTATTCTTCTCCTCTGATTTTTGAATTATCTGAACTGATTGCCTAGGTCTCCTATTTATAATAGTGTTCCATGGCCCCTAGTTGCAGTGTTTAAGTTGAACTGTAACAGCGCATTTCGTCTGAACAATTCCCATTCTATCCAGATGCTTTTTCTCCCGTAGGTATTCCATCTAGATGCCCAATGAGTCCGTCTGGGCGAAAATCGTTTGCCTCAATCCCGTTCGGACGTAGTTAGTTCGTTCGGATGAAATTGCTTCTGCTAAACTCCCATCCGGAAGCAGTGGGGTCTGTCCTGACAAATTTATAGCATTGTGCCCCCTTTTGTGTCCCTTTTCTCCTTTTTGTCTCTTTTTGCACCCTTTTATCTTCCATGTCGCCACTTTTCACCTTGTTCACAAAAACCACTACAAAACACATTATTAAACACACTATCGAGACTTAACATAGTATATTTTGTAAAATTAGATCAGCACTTTTATGTACCGATCAATAATGCATATGAATTTGACTCATTTTTCAGAAATGATACACATGAAACAACGTCTGAAACAATATCAGTTTTAGAAATAATATAAATTAAGAGTTTTTAAAATGATAAACATGAAACAATAATATTTTTTAGACCATTTTTTAACATTGTTTTATGTGTATCATTTTTAAAACTGATATTATGGCATGTGTATCATTTTCTGTTACAAAAATAAAGCAACCATTCAATTCATTTGTATCATTTTCTATAATTTTAGTAAATATGACCAAAAATGATATAAAATGGAATAACCAAAACATTATTAATGTGTTTCATTTCTTGTTAAAGTAATATTGTACAATGTGTATTATTTCTTGTTACAAAAAATGAAGCGAACACTTAATTAATGTGCATTATTTTTTGCAAATTTATCAAATATGACGAAAAATAACATAAAATAAATTAAGAAAAACATTACTGCCAAAAACAAAGTGATCAAACTCTGTCATTTAATAAAATAAATTTTTTGCAAAATGCAATCGGCATGGGATATGATTTCGTAAATGTTGGTAACTGCCATTTAATAAAACATATTTTTTTGCAAATCTTTCTATTTTAATTATAAAGTCAATTAAAGTTAAAAATTGATATAAAAGTCTATTTTTTCTAGATATTTTAAAAAATGACTTTATAGAATACACAACTTTTGAAAAAATCTTATCATCAACCACCTTTTTAAAATAGGACACATCCTCAATTTTTATTTTTATATATATATATATATATAGAGAGAGAGAGAGAGAGAGAGAGAGAGAGAGAGAGAGAGATGTATATATGCACCAATACCCTATGGGCATGTTTGTTTTGAAGGAAACAAACTTGGGATTGGATTAATAATCATATATCCCATGATTGATTGTAATTAATGGTGCCAGATACGCTATCCGGGGCGAATTCCTAATCTCATAAATATAGAATAATTCTATCCTAGAAGAAGGGGTGAGATTGACAATTCAATCCATGCTCAAATGTCAAAAAAAAATTATTATTATTTTCTTATAATAATATTATATATTCTTTAATTAGAAAAATTGTTTTTTATTATTAGTTTTAGAAAAAAAATTTATTTTTTATTTATAAAAAAAATTTATCATTTTTTTAAAAAAAAACTGTTTGTTGTTTTTTTTAAAGAAATCTGTTTATTATTATTTTTTTAAACAATGTTTTTTTATTATTTCTTATTTTAAAGTATGTTTTTTAATTATTTTAAAAAATATTTTTTAATTATTTTTAAAACTATTTTTTATACATGTTTTATTTTAAAAACTATTTTTTTAAGAGACTTTCTTTCTTTGTATTTTTCTTTTATTGAAAAAAAACCTATTTTATTTTTTTATTATTTTTTAACTATTTTTTTTTATATTGTGTTTTTTATATATTTTTCTAAACCACTTATTTATTTTTTAACTATTTTTTTTCTTTTATTTTAAAAAATATTTATTTTTCTTTTTTCTTTATAAACTATTTTTTATACTTTTTTCTATTTTAAAAAATGTTTACTTTTTAGTTTGGTTCATGTTGATTTGGTTATAATTGTGTAGCGTATTATTGTCATTTATGCATAAGACTTGTTTTTTTATTTACAAACAAAAGATTAGATATTATAATTTTTAGTGTCCTAAGAAATAATCAAACATGGGAATAGATAAAAAGATAGATTAGCAATGCATTGGATACATTATCATAGAATTATTAGTGAGGGGATACCAAATACCCCTTAATTTTTTCCCTCAAAACAAACATGGCCTATATATCATGTTTGATTGATCGAATTAATAATAAGGTGATATATAATTCCACTTGATTAGTAATTCCAATGAACTAATAATGAATGAATTATTAATATCAAATTTTTTTAAGTATTGTATATTCCACATTTTGTGTGATTAGTTATCCAATAGATGCATAATCCTCCCATTACATTTTCAATTCAAATAAGAAAAATATAATTTTATGAAATATATAATCTAATCTCATGTCCAATTCGGTCAATCAAATATGTCCATAAGACTTTTTTTTTTTTTTTCCTATTTTTCTTTTTTTCAAAAAAAAAACTCAGAGGTTGTTGAATATGATAGGATGAATACATAATATTGAGGATTTCACATATTTTATTTTTATACTAGAGAATTATAAATAAGATTACGTTAGAAATTTAATTCATGTTTTGTTACGATATGATAAAATGAAATAAGAATTATGAATTGATTTTTGACGCTTAAATAAAAAAAATAATTTAGTGACTATTACTAATAATACCGTAGACACCTCGTATCACGAATGAAGAATTACGAATCCTATGTGTCTTCTATTAAAATAAATAAATCCCATTTACATCAAATTATTTATCATAATCTTGTAATACAAATGTAAAATTACTAGTAAAATGAGACAAATTCTAAAAAGTGAGCTCTACATGTCCCATAGTGGAGCAATGATTCCATGTAGGAGGGAACAATGCCTTATTTTAATTTGGGCAACACAATTATGTAGGTCCCATCACTTTTTTTTTGAGCCACACAAATGTGTGGCCTAGATTAAAATGGAATATTGTCTCATTTTAATACCAATCTTACATATTAATTGTAAGTGATAAATTATTCCATACAAGATGGTACAATATCCAATTTTAATCTAGGCTACACATTTGTGTTGGTTTCACCATTTTTGTGTGGGGCCACACATATATGTGACCCAAATTAAAATGAGATATTAACCCCTTTTACATGGAATAATTTTTCCCCTAATGAGTCATATGCATTCAACTAATCCAAGATACAACTGTTTCTTATTTGAAGCTTAACTTTATTAATTTATCACTTACAATTAATATGTTTGGATCACCAAATGTGAACTATATATATAAAAATATGGTTCTATAAATGTAGATTTATTACCTTTTTAACAAGTAACCAAACAAATAAACATGTTTTCCGCGATGATTTTCATTTTTTTCTCATTTACATAAACTAACTAATATATAAAAAAAAGTTAATTAATTACTAATTTTATTTGTAAGATTGGTATAAGTATTGGTCTCATTACTAAGACTTTTAGAGATAAAATATTGTTTTTAAATTTAAACATTGATCATCACAGATTTGCTCTTATTTATAGATTAAATTTTGTTAGTTCTAGGCAAATCAAGAGGGGGGTGAATTAAGTCTTTAAAATAAATAAAAATTTTAAAAAAAATTCAAAAATTTTTTAATATTGAAATCAATTAAAGCAGGATAAACAAAATATTGAAGCAATGGAAATATAAAAAAGGTTAGGAATAGAAAGATAGAACCAGACGTTAGAGTTGGTATACTGAAAATCATATTTTTAGTATTTTATTTTATTTTTTTAATAAAATTAATTTTTTATTTTGTGAGAATCTTTATGAGCAATGTATGCATATCATTTCTTTAATATTATGCATGGATGTTCGATATTCTGTATAATATTTAATCTGGTGTGTAGAATACGGCTTCCACACAGAAGATCAGATTTTAGGTTCTTGCAGAATATAAATTTTATGTTCACAGTTTAGATGAAAAATAGATATACCATCGGTACAATTGTAGCACAGAATTTTAGTAGCCCTGTCTTGATTACGGGGAACAGATAATAGCGTCGTCTATTGTTCCGACTCTATATGTTAGTACACTTTGTGTGTATTGAAAGAGACATTTGGAGTAATTAATTTTATACTGACTATATAAATTAATTCACACCCTGAGGTTATTACGAATAGTGCTTATCCTCTTAATTTTAAAATAATTATTAATTTGCATATATTTAATATCCGTTATTTTGATTCATTAGAGGGTGCGATCTTATATGGGTCTATATTTCCTGTGAGTTGGATAGCGGTATTATTTATATAGCGAATATTAATTATTGACGAAATTCACATCTCGAAAGATCGGGATTGACGATACCCCCTTAAGAAAGCTTGTAAGTTTTGACCGGACCAAACCCTGTAGGTGGATTTAATTTTTCAGCAGTCAAATAAGTTAAACGGAAGGGTTTAAGGAATATTAAAATACTTATTAAATTAAATTGTCAGTAATTAAATTTAATTGGCGGGTATCGAAAATCTTAACGTAGGGAGAAATGGTAAGTATTTAATACCAGGAGCTCAATACTATCTGGTCTTGAGATTATGGTCATAGTGCATTTATATTTCTTTAGTGGTGTAAACTGTAATTTAGTGCTTTATGAAAATTACAGAAACCGCTGCTGATTTTTCATAATTGCAGATACTGCTATGAGGTTTGATTAATTGCAGAAACCGTTAATACGTGTTTGTGTTCCATTGGAAGTTTTATTCATAATTACTCCCCAGGTTCATACTGTAGCACTATATATATGCGGGTAGGTTGAACCAGTTTCATAAATTGTCTTCTAAGACTAAAGCTGTCTTGGTTTTATAGGTACGAGTTCTCGGAGAATTATAACTCACACTATATCCAAAAATCACATAAGGGAATACAGTAGAAGATCTGACAGGAGTTTCAACTCGGATTCAAATCGTAGTTGAAGATTCGACTGGTAAAAATGTATTCTTTTAAATTAACTTCGGATGCGCGGGTTTTATTTTGATCGATCGTCATCAAAAGTTTTATCTGGAGTCCATTTTGGCGATTGCCCGTCCAGTTAATTTTTTTCAAATAATCATTTGCAAAAATAAGATCTTGGCAGTTTTTGTAATGACCCGGTACAAACCCTAATTGTAACAACCTGGTTGATAACGACCCATGTAAAGACCCAACCCAACCCCTAGGTGTTAGTGATGGAAGTTAACCGTGATAGATTGAATGTGAGCCTTCGGGACATAGGATCGATGTAATAGCTAACTTTATATTTTTAAATATATGTTTAGATTATTTAACAACAGGTTGAACATGTCCAAGAACACGAAAAACGGAAGCTGCACCGGCGGTGGTTCGGGTTTTAATGGGCTACAAATCGCTGTACGTTTTTAATGATTTTAAACAGGTTTTTTCGGTAAGTTTTTCTGTAATATTTATGTATAAAAAATAACATAAAAAATAAGTCAAAATAGTAAGAAAAAATACCAAAATAGTCCAGTTCCGACGGGTTTGCCGACGGCAGTTCGGCGACAGTTTTTATGATTTTTTGGGCCATTTTTGAAACTATTTTTTTAAGACATCTTTTAAACATAAAATAGTAGTAAAATATACCTCAAAATAATATAAAAAATAAAAAAAAATAGAGTTCGGATGAGGTCAGAACGGCCTCGGGAAGTTGGCTGTTAAAGGCAGCGGCGCTGGGTGCGGCGGCAGCAGTTTTGGATAGTATTTTCAATAGTTTTTTAGACTATTTTTGAGTAGCTTTTTTCATTAAAAAAATAGTATTTTTCGAGAGCTTTCTTTTGATATAAAGTACGTCGAAAACCAAGTTCGAAAATAGGTCGAAAAACCCCCGGGAAGTTGGCTATGCAGTGTTGTGGCAGGCAACAACTTTTTTTGAGATTCGAGCCATTTTTTTGTTGTTTTTGGTACTGGTTTCGAGCAAAGTTTTTTACAAAAAAATTTCATATTTCGAGAGCTTTTCAACGGTATAAAACTCATCGAAAATCGAGCCCGGATGAGGCCACAAGAGCCGCCTAAAGGTGGCGGCAAGGGGGTGCTAGCGGTGGCTGGTGGTTGTCGGCGACTTTCTCTCTCTCGTGGCTGATTTTGATGTATATTTTGATATATACAAGACTAATATGATATATATTGATATATCAGATAGTATTAAGGAAATTTGATGCAATTAGGACACTGAATCAAAGGCGAACAGAGATTGAAACAGCTGACTCTCTAAAAGAAACTGAAATACCTCAGTGTTTCACTTGGATTATACAACCGGGATATATACATATCATATTTATATATATATGAACAACGTAGATGATTGCATATCTGTTTTATTTATCATGTTAATTTAATTAATTCAAAATTTTGATTTTAATTAAAATATTTTGTAATAGAAAATAAAATTAAGTTTTTTTAATTAATTAATTAATTAAAAAATTAGATATTTTATTTTTAAAAAATATCACGTTTAAGATGATTTTTTTAAAAATCAGATATCTTCAAAAACGTGAGAATTAATTTTGAATTTTGAATTAATTAAATAAATAAATATTTAATCGAAATAATTATTATATTTTGAAAAATATAAAAGGAAAATTAAAATAAATAAATGACTTTAATCACTACCTTAACTGAAAAGCTAAAGGAAAAACTGTGCATTTATTAATTTTTATTTGTTACACATTTAAACACGAAAAGATGATTTGATGAATCAGAATCTTTAGAATCGTGTACACAGAAAGATGTTAAATTATTTCAGATCGTGTGATTTTTTAAATTAATAAATTTAATTTAATTAAACAAATTTTTATAACCCTCAAAAAAAATTTTAAAATCCAAATGGAAGAGAAAAATTTATTCACAGATAAATCCTGCGGTCTCCATTACCAGTTTGTAGGCGATGCAATTAAACCCTACGTGTCGACAGTAAGGCCTTCCTCCCCAATGGACAGATGAATTGTTGTATCGTCAGTACAAACCTCATTTATGGATAATTGTTAGTGTATATCACTTATCCATCTAAAGGGTTCATTGCGAATCGATTAATTTGGGATTAGGTGATGGTTAATACTTAGCTGTATATTATAGTATCCTCTCTATCTGAGTCACTGCTATTATATACTGGACCAAAATTATATCAGCTATTTAATTTTACTTGGCATGGTCAGTTGCCTAGATAGTAAAATTAAAAAGAATTGACCTGTCTGGTCTTTTAAAGGATAGTAGACGTTCTCCCATCGAGGCATGCTATTCTCAGGTTATCAAGCTACTGGCGAATTAATTTTAAAATGGTAGAGGGAACCAAATTAAAATAAATTCAAAGTTTTGTTCAGCATAATTAACAGTTTTTTTTTATTATGTGATTCTCAAGATTAAAATGGCTTTCAATCCACTTGTTTTAATACTCGAAGAAAACAACCTAACGGGACTGAATTTTGCTGACTGGAAATGTAACTTGAATATAGTTTTAACTACAAATGGTATTCCTTCAATACCGAAAATTGTGTTTGTTTCTGAAAAAAATTCTTCCTCTAGGCCAAAAGGCATAAAGAAGAAAAATGTTTAGAAAGAGAGAGACACGGTTTCCAGGATAGTTAGTGGGCCACGAACTAGTGTGAAAAAGTCCAAAAGCAGATGTTTTCACTACAACCAGACCCGACACTAGAAAAAGTTATGTCCAATATTTCTCAGAAAGCAGAACAAACAGGGTAATTTCTGTTCACTGGTTGTGGAAACATGTTTTGCGGTGTTATCTACTGGTACCTGGTGTGTAGATACAAAAACCACTAATCATGTCTGCAATTCATTGTAGGGGTTCCAAAAAATTTGACAACTTAGTGATGGAGAGATTTACCTACATATGGGCAATAATACAAAGGTAACAGCAGTTGTAGTAGGAGATGTCACTCCCAGTTTTGGTAGAGATCAGATTTTAATATTGAGAAATTGTCTTTATGTACCTGTCATTAGAAGGAACTTAGTTTCTATTTTTGGATTGGCCAAAGACGGATATTTGATTTATTTTAATAACTCTTTGGTTATTAAGGATAATAAATGGGTTATCTATTCTGCTACATTGGTGGATAATCTTTATATTATTACTCTAATCTCTTCTATACTACAAGTGACTAAAACGAATAATACATATATTTTACCATATAAGAGAAAATTTCCTTCTTTAATGAACCAAACATTTCTTTGGCACTTACGCTTGGATCATATTAATCTAAAAAGGATAAACAGACTGGTAGCAGAAGGACTTTTAAGTTCATTGAAAGTGAAAACACTTCCAGTCTGTGAATCTTGCTTAGAGAGTAAGATGGCCAAGAAGCCATTTTTGGTCAAAGGCTATAGAGCTAAAAAACCGTTGGAGCTGATTCATTCTGATGTGTGTGGTCTTATGACAATCCGGGTTAGAGGTGGCTTTGAGTACTTCGTCAGTTTCATTGATAACTACTCAAGGTATGAATACATTTACATAATGCACCGTAAGTTTAAATGCTTTGAGAAATTTAAAAAATTCAAGGCGGAGGCGGAGAAGCGTCTAGGTAAAAGTATCAAATCACTATGATCCGACCATGGTGGGGAATACCTCTTTGGAGAGTTTAGGGATTACCTGTCATCAAAAGAAATTATTTTCCAATTAACTGCACTGGGCACTCCACAGCAGAATGGTGTAGCAGAAAGAATGAATATGACTCTTATAAAAATGGTAAGGTCCATGATGAGTTATTTAGATTTACCCGATTCGTTTAGGGGATTCGTTTTAGAGACAACATCTTACATTTTAAACTTAGTATCTTATAAGTTAGTACCTTCTACTCCCACAGAATTCAAGACCAGGCGTAAGTCTAGTCTGAAACACATTTGGATTTGGAGGTGTCCAGCACATGTGCTGAAAGGGAACGCGGGTAAGTTAGAACCGAGGACGAAAGTCTGTTTCTTTGTAGGGTATTCCAAGAGAACGAAAGGTGGTCTATTTTATAATTCTAAGGATCATAAGATCATTGTTAGCTCCAATGCTCGATTCTTTGAAAAAAATTATATTATAGATCACAAGCTCAAAAGTAATAATATTTTAGAAGAACTGAGAGGAAATACCAGTAGAACGGAAGAACAAGTCACTGATATCCCATTACATCGTCGTAGTGGGAGGATTATTGGGACAGGTGCAAATCAAGAACAGGGTGCTGATGCATAGGGTTCTGATTCTACACAGCGTGTTACTATTAGTACACAGACACAGGTAGTGCCTCGTCATAGTGGGAGGGTTGTTCATCAACTTGACCGGTATATGTTCTTTAGAGAGTTTTTTGATAGGATCCCAGCAAACTAGATATCGAGCCCTGAAACTACAATGAAGCACTTTAAGACAAAGATGCCGATCTTTGACAAAGGGTTATGAATTCAGAGATAGAATCTATATATTCTAATTAGGTCTGAAAACTTGTAGAACTGTCCGAAGGGATAAAATCTATTGGATGTGAATGGATCTACAAGAGGAAGAGAGGAGCAGACGGGAAGGTTGAAACCTTCAAAGGTAGGCTTGTTGCTAAAGGGTTCACTCAAAAAGAAAGAATTGACTATGAGTAAATCTTTTTGCTGGTAACCATGCTTAAGTCTATCCATATTCTCTTATCCATTGCCGCACATTTCGATTACGAAATTTGAAAAATGGATGTCAAGACAGCTTTTTTTAATGGAAGTCTTAACGAGTGTATCTATTTGATACAACCAGATGAATTTATTACAAAGGGTCAGGAGCACATGTTGTGTAAGCTTAAGAGATCCATTTATGGACTTAAACAGGCATCAAGGTCTTGGAACACTCGGTTTGGTTAAGCTATAAAGTCTCATAGTTTTGATCAAAGTCTGAATGAGTCCTATATATACAAGAAGCGTGATAGAAGCATGGAAATCTTCCTAGTACTTTATGTAAACAATATCTTGCTCATCAAAAATGATGTGGGGGCATTATCTACAGTTAAAGTATGATTATTTGGGCAGTTCGATATGATGGACTTAAGAGAAACCAGTCACATCCTTGGGATCAAGCTTGTGCGAGATCGGAAATAAAGGATGTTGGGCTTATCACAAGCAAAGTATATCGTTGATATCCTTGC
Source organism: Heliamphora pulchella (assembly GCA_032270985.1). Lineage (NCBI taxonomy): Eukaryota > Viridiplantae > Streptophyta > Magnoliopsida > Ericales > Sarraceniaceae > Heliamphora > Heliamphora pulchella. The sequence continues at coordinate 26,693 of JAULJZ010153225.1, forward strand.
TCGTTTTAGCATGCAGGATTCTAAGAAATAGTTTCTCCCTTTCATGCATAGAATTACTCTATCCAATAATCAGTGTCCTAAGACACCTGATGAGGTAGAAAAGATGAAGGCGATTTCTTATGCATAAGCAGTAGGAAGCTGTTAGGGTTGGTATACTGAAAATCATATTTTTAGTATTTAATTTTATTTTAATAAAATTAATTTTTCATTTTCTAAGAATCTTTATGAGTAATGCATGTGTATTATATTTTTAATGTTATGCATGGATGTCCGATAATCTGTATAGTAGTTATTCTGGTGTGTAGAGTACGGCATGCACACAAAAGATCAGATTTTAGGTTCTTGCAGAATATAAGTTTTGTGTTCATCGTTTAGATGAAAATAGACATACCATCGGTACGATTGTGGCACAGAGTTTTAGTAGGCATGTCTTGGTTACGAAAAATAGATAATAGCGTCGTCTATTGTTCTGACTCTCTGTGCCAGTACACTTTGTGTGTATTGAACGGGTCATTTGGGTAATTAATTTTATACTGACTATATAAATTAATTCACACTCCAAGATTGTTATGAATAGTGCTTATCCTCTTAATTCTGAAATAATTATTAATTTGCATATATTTAATATTCGTTGTTTTGATTCATTAGAGGGTGCGATCTTATATGCGTCTAAATTCCCAGTGATCTGGATAGTGGTATTATTTATATAGCAAATATTAATTATTAATGAAATTCACATTCCGAAAGATCGGGATTGACGATACCCCCTTAAGAATGCTTATAAGTTTTGACCGGACCAAACCCTGCAGATGAATTTAATTATCCGGCAGTTAAATAAGTTATGTGGAAGGGCTTAAGTAATATCAAGATACCGATTAAATTAAATTGTCAGTAATTAAATTTAATTGACGGGTATCGAGAATATTAATGTGGGGAAAAATAGTAAGTATTTAATAACATGTGCTCAATGCAATAAGATTTTGAGATTATGGGTCAGAGTGCAATTACAGTTCTTTAGTTGTGTGAACTGTAATTCGGTGTTTTATGAAAATTTCAGAAACCGCTGTGTCTTTCCATAATTGCAGAAACCGCTAGTATGTATCTGTGTTCTACTGGAAGTCTTACTCATTATTGCTCCCCAGATCCCTGTTGTAGCTCTATATATATGCGGATAGGCTGAACCAGTTTGATTTCTCATATATCATATATCATATTTTTTGTCTTTCAAGATGAAAGATATCGGGGTTCTGCCAGTACGAGTTCTCGATAGTCTGTAACCCACACTAAATTCGAAGATCGCATACGGGAATACGGTAGAAGATCTGACAGGAGCTTCAATTCGAAATCAAATCGTAGTTGAATAATAGATCGACAAAAAGGTATTCTTCTAAATTAACTTTGGTTGCACGGGTTTATTTTTAATCGTTCAACGTCAAAATTTTTATCTGGAGCTTGTTTCATCATTTGTCCGTCTAGTTAATTTTTTACCAAAAAACGTTTAGAAAAATAATGATCTTAGCAGTATTGCCTCCAATAAATTGGTATTAGAGCCGTTTTATTTTTTGTTTACGATTATCGGGGTCGGGTAGTTTTAGAACTATTGCTAACTTTATTTTGCAAGCGTTCTACTTGCGATTTTATGATCATCTATTTTTTCATGTTTGATTGAATGCGTGGATGATACTTTAATTTTTTAATCACTGGGGTTGACTGTGATAAATTAATTTTTAGATCGAATGTGAGCCTACGGGATATAGGTTTTGATGTAAAATATTTTATGTTCTTTAACAAAGGCCGTGGAGACCCGGTCTGTTTTATTTTAATTAATTTTTTGTAGCATAATTAAATCCACAAAGACGATTCACATTACATGTGCTCTGGGGTTGACATGTGTTGAGAGTCTGGGATATAAATTTGTGAATGTATTTCACGATTATGGAAATTATAATTTCTTTGTAATTTAAATTAATTCAAGAGCTTGGAAGAATTTAAATGAAGTAGGCTTTTAATATATATGTATATATCTACATAAAGGTACAAGATTAATTGTACAAAAAAAAAAGAAGAAGAGAGATCGAGAGAGATCGAGAGACGGAGAGGGAGAGCTAGAAAATGGAGAAAGGGGGAGAGACGAAACAGAGAGGGAACCGAGAGAGAACCCAGGCGCGCGTGACGCACAACCATCTGCCACTGCCGTGTCCCGCAGCTCCGACCACCGTCAGCGTCGTCAACCACCAACTACTTGTCGACTTCCCTCATTGTTTCCGTTTGTCCTTAGCTCCTCCTCCGACGCCCCCTGTCCTTGACTCTTCATCTCCATACCGCCATTGTTGGAGTTCAAGCTTCCTCAGGCCTTTTCGGCAATTGAACCTCCAAATTGGAGATTTTGCAACCCGACCACCGAGAATCAAGATTTTCTAGAAGCCATAGTAAAGTTTTCTCCTTTGTTCTGTGTCGTCCATCCGATCCTCTCTGTATACTGATTTTCTTTTATTGATTATTGAATTGGGAGGCCACTGGAGAAGAACCAAAGTGTAATCAACCGGAGGGGTGTATTCGAAGCTTCATGGAGCACGAACTAGACCTGGCTGAATCTAGGGTTTCTGAAATTGGGCAAAATTTCAAGGCTGGCGGCTCAATCAGGTAGGATTTGGACTAATTTGGGTGTTTTACATTGATTTGCGTTGATTTTATAGAAACTCAATGAAATTCTAAGGAACCCTAAGTTTTTTAATGAAAAATGGAAAGTTTAACTTAATTTTAAGACTTTTGATCTA
>JAULJZ010153233.1:0-29469 GCA_032270985.1 Heliamphora pulchella
TTTTTATTTTGATTTTGATGATTTTCATAATTTATTTTTTAAGAATAAATGGATTTAAAATGATAATATTTTATATTACCGAAAAGAAAGTGTTAACACATTTTGAACATTTGAGTTGACATCTTTAGCACAAAGAAATGATTAATCTTTCAAAAGGATTAAAACACTTAAGTATTCTTGAATAAAAATATTTTGTATTGATCCTAATTGAAAATTAAATCAAATATTTTAAAGAAAAAGTATATTTGAAACATATCAAGTGTGTCAACACTTTTGAACAAATAGTTTGACACCTTAATTGTTTTATGAAGTCACTTTCAGTTATTAAAATTTAGTATCGACACAAATAAATTTTGTGTCAACACAAAAGAGCTAAAACTCTTAAGACTCAAAATGAGTTAACACAAATTGAATTTGTGTTGACACCAAAGTGGATTCTCACTTTTGGTATCCGGTCAATTGAGTCGATACAAATGAAAAATGTGTTGATACAAAAGAATCAAGGCCACTTGCAGATTTTGAGTGTCAATACGAAAGAGAAGATGAGTCAACACAAAAATCCCAAGCCCGCTTGAAGAATTTTGGTGTCGACACTAAAGTCCAAAAGTGTTGACACAAAGGAACCGAGGGTTCCTACAGAATTTTGTGTCGACACCAAAGAAGACTTGAGTCGACACAATGTGCCTTCTCTCGGATTCTGAAAGTTCAAATGAGTTGACACCAGATCTAAAAGTGTCGACACCGTTGTGTTGGTGAGAAAACTTACAGAAATTGTGTCGACCTCTTAGAAGAAATGTGTCGACCCAACCAGTTAAAGGACCTGCCCTAAACATTTTGTGTCGACACCAAATGAATTTGTGTCGACACCTGCGACGGAATTTTAAATTCGCGGCAGACCTCAACAGTTAGATTTCTAGCATTTATTACTTCCACCTACCTCTAACAGTCATGAATGGTTAAGCGCTTATATAAAGAATAACTTCTCAGCATTTAATCCAACTGGAGACCTACAATCACTGTTCTATTGCTTGATCAATTTCATTACTCTCAAGCTCCCATTTATTGCTGAATCTCTAGCTCTTGTTCCTCAGCTCTCTTTATCTTTTTATTTATTGTAAATCATTTTTGTAAAGTGAGTGAGTATTTCTCATAAATTCCTTTATTTATTGTAATCAAGGGTGAATCACCTTTTATCCTTTAAATAAGTGAGTAAATCTCATCAAAAAAGAGTTCAAAAGAAATTAAAAAAAATATATAGGCTTGCTTTCATAGGATCTTCTTGAAGTTGAAATAGACTTTTGAATATGCCCGTAAATATTCGTTTACTCAAGAGAAGTCTTGAAGTTGTAAAAACTTGGAATGCGCCCGTGAAGCATTTTATATAGTGAAAATACTTAAGGAACAACTTGAGGAGAAGACGTAGGCTTGAAAAAAGCGGAACCACTATAAAATCCTTGGTATCTAGTTCTATTTCTCTATCCCTAACCTTTTTAATATTTACTTTGCCTTGTTTCCTTCTTATCTTACTTTATTTGATTGCAATATTAAAAAAAATTTAAAAAATTTTTAATTTGTTATTTATTTTTAATAACCCAATTCACTCCCCCACTTGGATTGTCTAAAACTAACAAGTATATTGTTTCTTGGCACTCCAATAGATGAAATTGGAGTCAAGAAATACACAGAAACCAGTTGTAGATTTTTTATTGGAAGAATCACCAGCCCAATTAGAGTCACAATAAGCTTGAAGATGAAAATTTCCAAGAGTGAAAGTAAGGCCATCATTAACCGTGCCTTTAATATACCTAAGGATACGTTTTACATCAGAAAACTGAGTTGTCGACGGACTATGCATATACTGACAAGATATATTAACAGCGAAGGCAATATCAGGTCTAGTTCAAATTTATTTGTGGTAAACTAATTACTAATTTATTTTTTAAAAATTTTGAAATTAAGTTCATGTGAGCATATCCAAATCTTTTATACCACAACCAACTACTATCACTCAAGACAGTTAAGCACTTTGTGTCATTTTTGGAAAGGTCATTTAGATTGAAAATATAATTATTTTTATATCTATGACCTTCAAAAATAATTTTGTTGTCAATTGAGTTTTAAATAACACACTTAGCATGATTAAAGATAACCTTGTGACTTTTGTCACAAAATTGGCTTATGCTAAGAAAATTATATTTTAAACTATCATCAAGTAAAATATTTTTAATAGAAAGAGAAAGAATTTTACCAATACAATCAATTTCTATGATTTTTCTCTTACTATTGTCACCAAATGTCAAGCACGGAGTTGGTGTATGTGGATTCGACAAATTAGGCTTACTACCGTAGGTTATAAATTCAACGGGAATGTAAGATTTCTTGTAATCAACATTTATTATAGTGCTTGATTATTTATGGACATAGATTGGTCCAGTAGTTTTTACCTGATTTGGGATTTTTCACGTAAAAATTATCTTGTCACGTGTGAAGTTGTGGTTGTTTATTTATTTAAATTTTTTGTGTTGGCTTGTGTGTTTGTTTTAATTATTTTGCGGTGTTTGGTTTCTTTAGTTAAATCGATTAGTGCAAATTAATTAGTAAATGGGGCTTTTCAGCATTTGTTGACGCAAATAGTTAATTGTAGCTCTCTCACTAACTACCCATTTGCGGATGCAAAACCGATGTAAATACTATATGTGATGGTATTTTGAGTTTTTGCGATGGCATTCTCCCGATGCAAAAAGTCTATTTTTTGGTAATAAGAATGCTAAATACTCATGGCATTTGCTCGTATTTTTGTCTATAATTCAATATAATTGGCACAACACATCAGCTATGGCCTATACTATACAACTAAATCTAAACGATTCATTTTGAATTACGAGTAAAATTGTGATTTTTTTTTAATACTTAGCATAAGAAAAGTTGCAAGTGTTTCTTCCATATCCGTGACAACTACAGGCAATTCGGAGGTCGTAGGGTGATTCTAATAGATCAATCTTTAGAATTGTAGTAGTAGAAGGATATCAATTAAACTTGTTACTCGATCTTGTTAATACTTTTGAATTTCATTAATCAAAAAATTATAGCCAGGATCGATATATAATATATATTAAAAGAAGAAGGAAAAAAAAAAGGAAAATCAACTTATTTACCACACAGTCATGTCCATCATTGGACAAGAACAAAAATAAATCCACAATGAGTTTACTATGGCCTATAAATGAGTTTCCTGGATAAGGAAACTTAATTCATTTCCCACTTAATCTTTATATCAGATCTAGTAGTGTTATGGAATCAGAATTTTTTTCACAAAAAAGTTAAAAAAACGTATGCAAAATACAGCGTAATATTAGTAAATTAAATTCATCATGACAGAAAATAGCCTCGCCCAAACTAAATACCATTCTAAAATTTTTTTATCTAAAAAATCAGAGTCTAAGTTGAGTATGGAAACACCATGTTGAGCCCCTTCAGACAATTTGCTCGTAGAAACATTTTTTTTTGTCGAACTCTTTCACCTTAATTTTTAGGTCTGGCTGAGTTATTTACCTATTTAAAAATAAGATTCATCGGATATCGATAGTTACATAATCAAATCACATCTGTTTAACTATTTTTTGTCAAATCATACTTATCATTCATTTATTTAACAAATTGTGATCCATCACATGGGTACCAATGCCTGAAAATTTTAATTTTTTGCATGAGTGATTTATTCCGTGAGCCCTAAAGTAAACAATCCATATTATAAAAAAAAATCTGACCATTGGGACCCAAAAGAGCACAACTCGGTGTTGTGCCTTCATCGACTCCCATCCTCGGAATTTATCTTATATATTTTTCATTTGGATCAACAAATGGTTTCAATTAAATTTTGATAGGTTGATGCTATTTTCCTTCATTTGATTTCTTTATAATTGCTCTAGGATTAACTTCACAAAAAAAAAAAAGTTGGGTGATACCAAATGGTGATAGAAAGAAACAAGTTTTGTTCATTTAATTCTTATTGAGAGTTCCATTGACTCATAGCATAGCATGCATGGTGGTGCAATCAAACTTTAAAGTACATCTAATTTCCAAGATTCCCGAGTAGAGGCGGAAACGAATTGCCAATGCCTGGGCTGTGACCAGGCGAAGTGGGTCGAAACGCCTTCTCACCGGTAACCTTACCGCCACTGCCACTGCCAAGGCTTGAATATGACACTTTAGGCAGAGAATCTGCCTCCATTTGCCTTTCCTCAGTGGACCCGAGTAGAGGCGGAAACGAATTGCCGATGCCTGGGCTATGACCAGGCGAAGTGGGTCGAAACGCCTTCTCACCGGCAACCTTACTGCCACTGCCACTGCCACTGCCAAGACTTACATGTGGTGCTTTAGGCAGAGAATCTGCCTCTATTTGCCTTTCCTCAGTGGACCAAACTCCATAGGAAAAGACCAGTGCTAAAAGAAATGCACAAGTGAACATAGACTTGTCTTTGGCCATTGCTGAAGAGAACTGAGCTTCAAATGGGAACAGTAGGGCTATCAAGGAGATGAAAGCTTGGTGAGGGTGCTTGTTAATTGTGCGTTTGTAGGGTTTATATAGAATTTTTGTAGAGGGCCAATTCCATTTGATTACAATAATCTTGAGATGAGATGCCAATTATGAAAGCCGAATTATTTTGAGATTGCAATTTTCCTGACGTGAAAATCATTCTCTACAACATATTTTGGTTCATTTAAAGCATGGCCTAAGTAAAAAAATTTCTCGTGACATGATACCACTTCACATTGTATCACCACTAATATTGAAGTACTACATAAATAGGTACTTAATTGTTAAAGATATAACTACCAAATTGAATTTGTTAATTATGCTATTTTTTATTTTAAAAAATGTAATTAAAAATACGAAAATTTCTTACAACATCAGGCAGTTTAAAGAATTTCAAAATTTGTGCTATGATCCATTTTGTCTCTAAATATACATATTTCTTCACTAATACAGTGTCGACTCTAGAAATTTTTGTTAATGGGATCATTCAAAACTTTAAATTTTATTTATTATATAAAATAATTTTTACATTAATTAATAATTAATTATCTATTACTAGCATACTATAAATTGAATTACACGTATCAATTAATAAGTGGAATACACTTTTAAAATAATTATTTTGTTGTTTTGACCAAAAAAAATATAAATACATGAACTTTTGCAATTGTATTCAACGAAAATTTGTGTTTTAAAATTGGTACATTATAGTTAGTTGTCAATAGTATCAAAAATATTATTTTTAATATGTGTGACCAAACATTTATTAAATCAAATAATACAAATAACTAACTTAGTATTCAACTCTATAAAACGGATGTTAAGCTTTTAAAATTGTATATTTATGATAATGAAAAATAACTTAATACCATAGAAGTATAATTAAATTTGTAATTTGTGAATTTTTGTTTCATTGTTTTTTCAGAAATACGAATGTATCATTCATGCTCGAAATAAAAATACTAAAAGAAATAATTTAGTGCAATGCATTCAAGAAAATTATACATTATTTTATATTATTATGGAGTCAATTATATATTTTTTATTGGAATCAATTATACATTAACTAAAAAAATTATTATAGTAATAATTTTTTTGAAAAACTTGATGGGGTCAGTTGACCTCACAAATCTATAAGTAGTATCGCCCCTGCACTAGTAATACATTTAGAGATGAAAATGTGTCATTTCCTCTTTCATCACTAAAGGATCATCGCAGAAAGTAACTTTTAATGAAAACTTTGTTCGAGCTTAGAGAATTGATATTTTGCGACGAAAAAACTTCATTCCTCGCTAAAGATTTTGAATTTGGGATGAGAATTTCATCGCTAAATATGAAGTAAAATTGTTGCAATTTATATTCTTTTCCAAAAAAATAAAAGGATCTCACCCGAAAGAGGGTCAGTACAGGTGCTGTAGTAGTGACATAATATCCTTTTTGTCTTGTTATTGGTTTAGTAATAAAATTTATATAGAATGGGTAGCTGACAAAATATTTTCTCAAAAAAAAAAAAAAAAATTACAAATGGTGTCACACTTTATTTCCTTGCAGAAAAAATATATGGTGAAAACTAATTGCTTAAAAAATTCCTTTAAATAAATTGATGACAATAATTAGCGAGATGAAGAATTTTGTCGCAACAACATGAATTAGTGGCCAAAAATTTTATTGTTAATAAAATATAATAGGCGATGAAGTATGGAGAAAATATTTTGTCACAAATAAATGTATTGGGCTACTAAATATTTCATTGCAAATAAATGTAATGGGTGTCAAATTAACTATTTCACTACAAATAAATGCAACAGGCAACAAAATATTTTGTTGCAAATAGATGCAATGGGCGTAGAATATTCTATCACTGAGCCTGTAATATAAATTGTCCCTAAACTTCCACAATACATTTCACACATTCATTTCAAAATATTAATGTACCTTCTTATATTGTAAAAATATCATTTCGACACAATAATATATTTGCTTCTAAAACTGTACAATATAATGTAATTTTATTTCAACTTGAGAAGAAATCTAATTTAATTTTATGTGAAGCAATAGGAAGAAAGTTGTCTAGAACAAATTCAACATATATAACAATTAATTTTAAAATCTCTCCCTCTCTATATGCGTAAAAACTAAGGGTTTTCGGCTTGGAAGAGGGTGGCGTTGGCAATAAGCCTCTCTAATCTCCTTTCCAGATCTCCCTCCCTCCCCTCCTCTCTCTCTCTCTCTCTCTCTCTCTCCTAATCTTCCCCTATTATTTATTTGTCTTCTTTAACTTTGCTTAATTTGTGTTTATTTGCAATTTTCTTATATTTTTATGTGTCTTTTTCTCCTTTCAATATTTGTTATTTACCATTTCATTCTTTTCTGGGTAGCTATTTTAGATTTGGACATCTACTAGATACGTATAAGTAGATCGACGCTAATAATACCAATATTGAGGTTAGTTGACCATCCCTGATCCTCAGTAATTAAATCCTGTTTCGTGAGAGTGAGTGGAGACTACGATGGTTGTGGAATGAAAGTGGCGCTATGTAGAGCTCCAGGTGATGGGTCATTGTCCTTTGTTCATGTTTTAATAATGCCTCTGTGTGCAAAAGATTGTGGTCTTTCTAACGTGAAAGTTTAGGTTTTTCTTATGTGGGAGTTTTTCTAGTCGAATGAAAATCTTTCTCTCTTTTATTAAAGATATATGTTGACGTTAAAGTTTAGGTTTTTCTTATGTAGGAGTTTTTTCTTGTTGAGTCAGTCTTTCTTTCTTCCATTGAAGATATGTGCTAATGCATGTGATGTACTTCTTTAATTAATTTTATATTGAATTTACACTACATTTAGTTCCTTGACATTTTCTAACGACAAAGTAAAAATATTTTCAAAAACAAGTCCAACACATTCACATAATACTATAAAAATCTCTTTAAAATTGTATAATCCCTTAAACGTATGTTTGGGTTACGATAAGAACGGATTAGATTGTATTAGATAGTATATAGATCTACATCTCTAGCCTTATACAGTATTTGGAGTAGTTTGTTTTATTTTATACTTGTGCCAAATTAGCTTATACAACGAATTACATGGATGTGGAATTCGTCCATATTAATTTTATATTTTTTTTAATCATAGGAAGAACTTACATTATCCTAATTTAAGGAAAAGAGAATAGAGATCACCTCCAGTTGCCTATCACGGAATTTGAATCCACAACTTTTACGATGAGAAGTTAAAGTGATGCCATTAAACTACACAAGCCGTGGCCATATCAACTTTATATAGTAAACACCATATAAGTTTACAAGTTGTGTAAGAAATATAACCCATCATATAAGGTTTTAAATTTACGTAATCTCAAGATTTTTTTGATTCAGAAAATAATATTTTATAAGTTTGATAAGAAGAAAGATAATTTGGAAAAGTTTTTTATTATCCATTAATATATTGTCACTATAAATGATGTAGTGAATTGATTAAAGGTGTTAAAAGAATTCACCGCAAATATGATATATGATAGTATATACTTTTAGTTTTCTTTGATAAGATGACATGGCCAAATTAGATTGTATAACTACATCAAAACACGTCTTTTTATCGGAACTCCAAACATGCCCTAATTATTTAAGGGCTTTCAGTGAAAGATTCAAAAAAATAAATTTTACCGCGTAAGGTCCATCAAATTTTTTTTTAATGCGCGAGATCCAATTGTCCGATTTCTCCCGAAAATACCCTCCAAACAGATAAATTTATCTGTGTTTTCCAAAACATGTGTAAGGCACACAGATAAATTTATCTGTGCATGTGTAAGGCACACAAATAAATTTATCTACGCATTTCAAAACATGTGTGTTTGTGCAAGGCACACAGATAAATTTATCTGTGCATGTGTAAGGCACACAGATAAATTTATCTGTTTTAGGGTATTTTTGTCTCAAAAGGACCCTGCGCGTTAAAACTTTTATGCGAATGGACCTCACGCATTAAATGTTTTTATAATGGATGAAAAACAGTAAGCGCACTATAAATTGGACTATTCACTAATTTTCAAATTATTTAACCATTAAAGTACTGAAATTTTAGTGATAACTTTTTTTATATGGCTTTGGTGGGATGATTTTTTTATATTATTCTTTTCCTCTTTTAGTGAAAAAATTGTTAGCTCAAACAATAATGAAAGTAAAAAAAAATTGATAAAAAAGTTCAAATAAGATAAAAAAAGTAACCTTAAAACTTTTCTAAGGCTTTTTTTATTTTTAGTAAATTTTTTTCATCATTAGCCAAGATGATTATACTTTTAAATTTGTTTTATATTGGCGAATCAAAAATTTAAAAAATTTAGACTAAAAATTCAAAAAAGATGAAAAAAGTCTCAATAAAAAATTTGAAAAAAAACGCCATCCCAAACATAACCTGAATAACAAACAAACACTTTAAACTGAGCGTTACAAAGCGTTACAAACCAACCGGTCAAAACATTTTTAATTCCCCATGCACTGCAATTATGGACATTAAAGACCTCATAATACCAGTCCAAATCACATTAATTCTGTAAACATAGGGGTGGTGTTTGGAATAGTCCAAATCACATTAATTCTGTAAACATAGAGGTCACATAACATAGAGGTGGTGTTTGGAATTGCTGAAATTAGTAGTATATAAATTATAATTTGTAGTAAAAATTATTAGTATTTGATAAAAATTATAGTTTGCAACTAAAATAAAAAAAATTATAAACTGTAACAGAAGTTGTAAGTATTTGATAAAACTTATAACTTACAACTAAAATTTATAGTAGAAAGTGAAAAATTATTAACAATAATTTTGCCAAATAGTCTCTAATTATTGACTAATTAATGTTATTAGGTTATGGGTGTACCTTCAATTTAAATAAATTTGTGAACGTACAAACAAAATAAAGGAAATTAGAAAAACTATGGAAAGGGACAATTTCCTGTAGTTCACAATTTTTTAATGGAAGTATTACGGTAGAAGGCGCAGCTAACGTCAGGGCTAATCCTCTTTGGGAAGCGGCCATCTCGTAGTTAACCGGCCGACAGTGGTTTAGCCATTTTATTTTGTAATTGACCAACCGTCAATGCCACTGTTGCGGTCGATGTCGGTGTCAAAAATAATTTTGAGATTGGCAAAAATTTGGAAGACCGAGGTTTTAGTTAGGGCCACGGCAATTTGTCCTCCGGATTGGGCATGTGGTTCAAATATAGTTCATCTGAGTTTAGATGGCATTTTTGAATAGCTGAAATGATTTCGTTGGAAAATCCGATAATACATCTGTTACAAAAAATGAGACCAAATTTTGACAGATAAATGAGACATTTCACAATGTCTAATTTCTTATCAAATGACACATATTTTTAAAATATATTCAATTGATTCGTTTCATGCATGAATGAGTCATTGTTTATTAAATAACTCAATTTTATATTAACAAAATGAGATAATATATATTGTTAAAAAAATAAATAACGAATTATCTTTGTGTAGTCTATAAAATGTCTTATTTGTTGAAAAAAATGTCTTATTTACATAAAATGAGACATTATAAAATGTTTTATCTTCTAATTAGAATACAGTCTCATTTTCTTATTTCTTTTGAAAAAAATAACACAACAAAAGTTCTGGTTCGATTTTTGAGGGTTTCCGATGATATCGATGATTTTCAACTAACAATGTTTCTTTTGTTGGAAAACATAGATTCGTAGAGTATATGAATGGTGTATTATGAGTAATTTTGGAATAATAATATGAGATTGGACTAAAGAGAACATTCCTTTTAAATTCAGACTTATCTTTAAACAAGTATCCTAAATGAGACTTAGATCAAATTTCTATTTTTTTATTTCATGAATTTAAATTCCAAACTAAGCTTTACTTTATTGATTTGTTACAGTACAGTTATTAGGGATAGTAGTATTTTATGAGTGCATGTATTTCTTAGTAAAGAAATTATAACTCCAATATTCTTTCTTATAAAAATGCATAATTTCTTTTTTTTTTTTGCTGAGACTCACTCGATGCATTGTTATGCCCAATCCTGATTAGAGCTCCATGGGCCGGCACAGGGTACAAGTGACTAATCTTAAAACCTGGTGATATTCATTCAATTTATATAACTTGAGCATCATAACAACCACTCAATAGCAATAAACAAAAAATATATATATCTATACTATATATTATAACAAATATTGATTGATCTTTGAAGATTTTGCATTCGCGACAAATGTTTTATTTCTAAATATGAAAGAAAATTGTCGCAATTTATATTTTGCGACATTAAACTAAAACAAAATTTTGCATACAATAACAATGAAGTGACGACCTTGCAAGAAATAAGGGCAATCAACATGAGAGAGAGAGAGAGAGAAGAAGTAACATGTATCACAGAAGCAATGGAGGTGACTATGTGGGAGAATATGAGGTCTATCATGGGAGACAAGGAGGTTTTCATGGAAGGATGGAAGGCTATCACATTCACACTGACAACCATCAAACATCAACACCAATCCCTTCTGAATGGTGGGAAGCTAACTTGCAACAGCAGCAACATGAAGGGACGGACACAGTCAAGAACCAACGGAACAGTGGTACAGGAAGGTATTTTCTAAACCAGCAACATAACCACTCTTATCCTGCACACTTCAGAGGAAAGGAATCTCTAGGTGTTGAACTCAAGTCAAAGGAAGCAACAACAATCTTCATAGACAACATTCCCGAGGATGCCAGCCATCTCTGGCTTAGCAGTATATTCAAACAGTGTGGGTATGTTACTAAGGTTTTCATTCCAATGAAGAGGAGAGCTAGTACTAATTCTAAATTCAGCTTTGTAAGTTTTTTGAGATACCAGGAGGCACAAATAGCTATTCAAAGGTTCAACGGGAAGTGGTTTAAAGATAAGAGGCTCTCTGTCATGAGAGCTAGATCCATGTCTCCCAGGCCCTATTCTGGCAATAATCTTCCTCCCATAAAACCCAGCAGTCTTAAGATCCCTAACCATGAAGCAGCTGAGTTGGAGAATATTATTGAAGCAGCTGAGGTGGATGAGGAATGGACCAACTGCTGCGCAGTAGGCATAGCCAAAGAGCATTTCCAGATTGCAGGGATCCAAGATGCTATGATATCTGAGGGAGTGTTTTGCATCCGGGTGAAACCCCTAGGTGGGTTGAAAGTTCTACTTTAGTTCCCATCAGAGGAGGATAAAAAAGAATTCTTGGCAACGGCGAAGGAATGGTTAGCCAACTGGTTTGTAGTGGTCTATGCATGGAGTTATAGGGAAGCAAACCTCATCAGGAGAGTGTGGGTCAATATTGAGGGTGTACCCCTGCATGCATGGAGCCCGGATACGTTTAAGAGAATACGAGAGAGGTGGGGTGAGGTCTTAGGCATCCATGAACTCACCAGGAGGAGAATGGAACTTGAATCTGGAATAGTGTTGATTTCAACCACAATGGAAACTCCCATCAATCAAGGATGCAAGCTCAAAGTGGGGAGATTCCTTTACCCTATAAGATGTAGTGAAAGAAGCTATCAACAACTGATAGCAAAAGGAGAAGATCCAAATTCCAAATCTAAGCTTTTAGCTAGAGAGCTGGAAGCTGAGGTACCTTCTTCGAATTCAGACCAAGTGAAAGTCTCTGAGATGGAATGGGCTGAACATATACAAAGGGGTGAGAGGAGTAAGGGTATAGATGGGAATATACACAAAGCACACCATCAAGAGCTTCAGGATCGCAGCAATGGTGGTCTGGCATCGAAGAAGATGGATGAGGTGGCACTTCTAAGTCAGGTGGACGAATCAGAACTTGGCCTAGCAGAAGAAGGTGTTAATAAGGAAAAGCAGCAGTCTGAGCAAACAAATTCTGCTTCAGTTGGCACAAATTTGGAAATTAATTCAAATTTCAAATTGAATTACCCAGGCGAAGTTGCTTCTATGTTGGATAGTGAGACCAGAGCAAAGGTACAAGCACCTGTGTATAGTCTTGTCCTTGCAGCTGCAGGAGAAGAAAAGGAAGGTCAACAAGTAATACCCCACGAATCCCTAGGCCAAACCATTTCTTGCCTACAGCTGACCCCGAAACCTAGCTTTATGAAAGGTAAAGCCCTAAGGATTCAGGAAAGGAAAAGGAAAAAGAAGATGCTTTTGGATTTGGGCATTAAACCTTTCAGAAAAGGGACTAACCAAAAGCAAAAACAGAACAATCAGCAAAACCACAAATACAGCCCAAGGATCTATCAATTTTCCCTTTCTACGCAAGACTTTGTGAATAGGAACAAAATTATCAGAAGGGAGGCTGAGACGATATTGGAAACCAGTAAGTTGATGGGGCTACAATTCGAAGAGGATGACGAACAAGCAATTTTAAGAATAATAAACATGGAGGAAGGTGAAGCTAGTCAGAGGAAACCTCAACACAGTTAAAATGAAGATTATGTCTTGGAATCTAAGAGGTTTGGGCAGGAGAGAGAAGAGGAGAATGTTGAAGAAGACTATCAAAAGTAGAGGTATTCAACTGATACTCATTCAAGAAACTAAATGGGAAAGTACTGACCAAGCCAAAATTAATAGCTTATGGAGTGATCAGGACTGTAAATGGGCTGTAACCAATACCATAGGAAGATCAGGGGGGCTGCTGTGCATATGGGCTAAGGACTTCTTCTCAGTTGAACAGAAAATCAGTAATCAGAATTTCATCCTCATTAAAGGCACTCTCAACAACAAATTTGAGTGTGTCATTGCTAATGTATATGGTCCTTGCGAGGTGGGTGAAAGAGGTAAGGTGTGGGAGGAACTCATGAAATTTAAGAGCAGTTGGGACATTCCTTGGTGTGTAAGAGGGGACTTTAATGAAATTAAAAGTCCATGGGATAGAACAGGCTGTTTTAGACCTACCAAAGGGATGCAAGAGTTTAGAGAATTTATGCTCTCAGCAAATCTGCTCAACTTGCCCATGATTGGCCACAGATACACCTGGTCTAACATGCAAGATCCACCCACCTGGAGCAGGCTGGACAGGTTTCTTCTAAGTATTGAATGGTTAAATAAATTCAATCTTCAGCAATGGGGGCTCCCTAGACAGTTGTCTGACCACTGTCCTCTGCTCCTCTCAGATGATACTTATGATTGGGGCCCCAAACCATTTAGGTTTATCAACTCTTGGCTAGAGTGTGAATCATTTAAAACACTAGTCAAAGAAAGTTGGGCAAAGTCAGATATTGGAGGTTGGGGAGGCTTTGTGTTACATCAGAAGCTCAAAAGACTGAAGGAGGGGATCAAAGAGTGGAATATCAAGGTGTTTGGTAATACTGAAGCTGAGATCGCCAGGATAGTAGCAGACCTGAGTGAGTTAGATGTAGCAGAGGGAGAAGGTTTGCTGGATGATGAACAATCCAAAGCTAAGAAGGAAATGAGAGTTAGATTGTGGGTTCTATATAGAAGAGCAGAGAACCTATGGAGACAAAAATCAAGAATCAACTAGCTGAAATTGGGGGATAAAAACTCTAGCTTCTTCCACTCCGTGGCAAATCATAGAGCTAAGAAGAACTTTATTGGCCAGATTAAGCAAAATGAAAGAATCATTAGCTCTCCCCAAGATATTAAAGATGTTACAGTCACACATTTCCTTAACATCTACAAGGAATATAATTGGCACATACCTACCTTCAGGGGCAATTTTGACAAGCGATTGAATCAGTCTGATAGTGTGGAGCTGGAAGCCCCCTTTGATGAAACTGAGGTTTACAGAGCAATCTGTAACTGTGGGAGTAATAAGGCCCCTGGGCCTGATGGCTATAACATGAAGTTCTTCAAGAAGCTTTGGCCAACATTAATGACAGACATCATGAAGTTTATCAAAGATTTTCACTCACATGGTAAGCTGATGAAGAGCATAAACACCTCTTTTATCATCCTCATTCCTAAGGTAGAGTGTCCTCAATTCCTATATAACTTTAGACCCATCAGCTTCATCAGCTCTCCTTACAAAATCCTAGTTAAGATCCTTGCTGGGAGACTGAAGAAAGTTCTCAATCAAGTGGTGGATCAAAAACAGTCAGCATTTATTGCTGGTAGGCAAATATTAGATGGTATTCTCATCTCAAATGAAGTGATTCATGACTGGAAATCCAGGAAAGAGGGTGGCATAATGGTGAAGGTTGATTTCGAGAAAGCCTATGACACTATTAATTGAAAGTTCTTAATCTCTATGATGCACAACATGGGGTTTGGAGATAGATGGTGTGGGTGGATGCAAGAATGCATATCCACTGCTTCCATATTCATCCTCATTAATGGCTCCCCATCTTGGCAACTTCAAATGGGTAGGGGCGTTAGGCAGGGTGATCCACTTTCCCATTTCCTCTTCAATATTGCTGTTGAGGGGCTGAATCTTATGATGGAAAGGGCTAAGTCCCTCAGTCTGATACAAGGTGCAAAAATAGGTAAAGAACTTGTTGAGATCAGTCACCTATAATTTGTGGATGACACGATCTTATTTTGTAGTCCTAAAACCCAAGAAGTGAAGTGGATTAAAAGAATTCTTAACAGCTTTGAGCTAGCTTCCGGTTTGAAGATCAATTTCCAGAAAAGTATGGTATGTGGGGTCTCAATTAAGGAGGATATTCTGACTTTTTTTTTAGAAAAGTTGGCATGCAAGAAAGGAAAGCTTCCCTTCAAGTATCTGGGGCTGCCCATAGGATCTAATCCCAAATTAATCAAATTGTGGGATCCCTTATTGAACAGAATAAAGAAGAAGCTGGCACTTTGGAAGAGGAAACTGTTATCCAAGGCAGGTCGTCTGCAATTGATTAAGGCATCTCTTGCTAACCTGCCCATCTACTACCTTTCTTTATTTAGAATGCCCAAAAAGGTAGCTTTCCTAATTGAAAATGCTCAAAGAAATTTTCTCTGGGGGGAAGATGACAACAAAAGAAAAGTCCACTTAGTGGGATGGCAAAGGGTTACTATGGATAAAGACCTTGGTGGCTTGGGGGTCCCTAGCCTTAAGGTAAGAAATGATACACTTTTGCTGAAATGGAGGTGGAGATACAGCTGTGAGAAACATAGTTTTTGGAAGAAGATTCTGTGCAGTAAGTATGGGGGCTCTACTCTGGATTGGTCCCCGTCCCATTCCTCTAATCTTAATTTTTTCCCTCTATGGAAAGCAATTTTGCACGATGGGGCTTTTGATACATCTATCAGAGTAACCTTTTAGGATAATTGCCTTTTGAAGGTAGGTAATAGAGCCACAACGAGATTCTGGGCTAACAGATGGTTGGGTAATCAAACTTTGGCTATCCAATTCTCTAGGCTCTACCTTTTATCACAGCAGAAAGACAGCCTTGTGTGTGATCTATATGTTTATGTTCAGTCTAACCCAACTTGGAATCTGACGTTCAAGAGGAAGCTTTTTGTTTGGGAAAATGAGAGTCTCACCTCTTTGATGGAGCTTCTACATAGTACCTTTCTCAAAGCAGATAGGAGTGACAAACTCATTTGGAAAGGTGAGAAAGATGGAGCCTTTTTTGTAAGCTCTCTACGAAAATTGCAGGCTTTGACTAGGGGTTAGAAGGATTCTATCTTCAGCCGGGTGTGGAACCCAAAAGCACCCCCAAAATCTCAATTTTTCGCTTGGCTGGGACTTGATCAATAGAATTCCCTCCAGGGAGCTGCTCATTAACCATAAGATCCTCCCACCATCTACGTCTGGTCTTTGTGTGATGAGTGAAGGTGAGCTCGAATCCACTTCACACCTTCTCCTTCTTTGCCCGCTTGCTTGGCGAACTTGGACAGATGTCCTCAACCGGTGAGGATATAGCTGGGCATGTCCCAAAGACCTGGTGGGTCTCTTTCTGTGGTGGCATGGCTGTCGAGGTAGAGGGTTCTATCACAAGATTTGGCTGAACTTATTCTACGCAGTGCTATAGGCTATTTGGATAGCAAGCAATAAAATTTTTTTAAGTTAGAGACGTCAAACTGGGGTCAGACGGCAGAAGAAGCTAAAATTTACGCAACTATGTGGATTAAGGCATCCTTAAAACGATCTGAATTCTCGGTTGATGATTTTCTCCATCATATTGAGTTTGTTAGAACACTAAAATCGGTGTAATCATCTTGTAGTGGGTAGGTTAGGTAGTAGCTTTCTGCTTGTTTTTGTGGTTGTGGGCGCCTTGCCCACTTTGGTGTGGTGGCTTGTTTGGGTCTGATCATGACACTATTGTGTCTGTATCTTTCTATTCTGACTCTGCGCCTGCTATAATATTTTTTCTTTGCCGATCAAAAAAAAAATAATGAAGTGACAAAAAATTTCTCAAAAAACATACAAACGGTACAGACGTTATTCCCTCGTAGAAAAAAAGCACTTGGTGACTTGTAATTTCTTCGAAAAGTTCTTTAATTGAATTGGTGACAATAATTAGCGACGGAAAATTTTATAGTAGCAACATGAATTAGTGACATCAAATTTTATCACTAATAGAATGTAATTGATAGACAAAACATTTTGTCGGAAATAAATGTTATTGGCATCAAAATTTCATTGCAAATTGATGCAATGTTATTTAACCTATGTGAAGCTGAGCAAGTACTAGGGAAAGCTTCTAAATGCACCCTCTTCTTTTCATAGTATATCCACATATTTAACCTTGGGTCCCTGCTGCCCCCGAGGCAGAGCTGGACCCTACTGTGAGGATATTTTGAGTTTTAATTTAAATTTTATAATTTAATTAGAATTGTTCATTATTTTATATTTAATAAATAATTAATTTGTATAAAAAATTATGTTAATTTGACATCGTTATGCTTATGATCGGTGCACATTTAACTTACATTTTATTTTTAAATTGGTTATTTTATTTGAAAACAAACATGATTCAATCATATGAATAACAATGTCCGATGAATCTAGTTTATTACACATATTAAGAATTTATCAAATATGAAATAATGAACGATTCTAATCAAATTATAAAATTAAAATTAAAACCCAAAATACCCTCACAGCACTCCTGCTGTGACTCGGGTCACAAGAGGTCCCCTCTCCCCATTGAACACTTAAGCTTGCACATCATGCAAAACGATGTATTTGAAAATTTTTAATGTGAAAAACATATTTTTGTTTTAAAACTTATAGTACGCACAAAAACATTAGCCTTTTATCTATGAAAATTTTTCGTCTCTAATAATAGATATATTTTTTGTGAGAAGAATTTATTATCGTCACAAAAAGAACACAAATTGGTCATGAACTATTATCGTGGCTAGGAATTGAAGAATATTTTGTGACAAAAATAGAATTCGCCACAAAAGAATTTGTATTGCGACGAAATACTGTCATCAGCAGTATTTAAAAACTGTTTTGCAAAGAAAAAAAAAACTCGTCGCTATATAGACACATATTGCATTGTCCTCGAAATTCTAGTAAGGCATTTTTCAAACTTTTTTTTTCAACTTTTCAAGACTTTTTTTTTAAATATTTTGAACTAATTATATCACTCTAAAAGTTTTTTATAATGATCTAAAAACTATAAAGATCTAGATTTAAGTTCAAAAAAAGGTTATATATATATATATATATATAATTCTGTCATATTATTTAGTAGATTAGCTTAATAAAATAGGATAGTCACGTGGCCAAATTATTGTTATGTTATAAAATCGATTAATTGTATAACTGTTAAAGAAGATAAATTGAAAAGAGGTACAAACACTTAAAGCGTACGTTACAAAGCGTTACAAATTAACCGACCATTTAATTTGCTAAGACTAATTAAATGCTCTTAGGTTGGGAAAATTATTAAGTACTTTCGAAATATTATTTTGTATTATTTATGTAATACTCTTAGCAAATAAAAACGTTTCATGCACACTAAGTGTTGGAACTTAATCATCAATACTTGAACGCAATCAGAAACACAATAATACACACCAAATAAAAAATCACAAATTTTTTTTTGTAATTTGGCACAACTTGCCTACGTCCACGAGTGAAATAGATAATTCACTGTAATCGTAGAATGTACAATCATTTGACCAAAAATGCCCTAAAATTCGACACCCATAACTTGAGCTTTGAAACAAATTCTGTTTTTTCGCTTAAGGGTTACCCTTATGCCACCGGTATTTTTCAGCCTCTTTATTCACCTCTACTACCTCTTTGATTTAGCTATCCACCAACCTACTAGTTAGAGTTATAAAGTTTTTATTTATATGTAAACCCTAAAATTCTAACTGCCATATAATTATAAAATTCTAGTTGTCATATGTTATAAAATTTTAGCACCCGTATAATTATAAAACTCTAATTATACGGGTCTGCAAAATATAAGACGCACACCCAACAATATTCACCTTGGCATAATTTTGCAAAACCACCATAAAAATAACCGGTGCTCGATGTCAATTTGTCGTCGATCCACCACATCAAACTAGTATGGCCTGCACATCTACACCAAGATGCCTAACACTTATTTACCGAGGCATCCACCATTGCTTCACCTATTTGCCGATATGTATTGATTGTCAATCATCTATCAAATTAAAAAATTGCCTTCTGATTTGATTCCACCTACAAGTAATTTTGATTTTTCAACGCATCGCTTTTTGCCTTGCAAGCCATACCAAGTCGCCATGTAGGGATCCGGTCCCTTGAAATTTAAAAAGATTAATTAAAGCGTGTTTAACGTGTTCGTTTGGATGCTTAATTTTGGGAGATATTTAAAATTTGATTATGATTATGATTGTTGATAATAATTATATATTTGTTTATGCATGAAAATAATTATTGTTGGTTGATTGAACGAGCCTTGGGCGCCGGAACAAAATTTGGTATATATACACATTTTCTTTTCTTAGAGTCCCTTCCATCGAGGGATCGCTCGAACGGTCCCGAGATCGATCGAGCGGTCTGTGACAGAAAGCAACTTTAAGCTCGAGTTTTGAGCCTTCCAATTCATTTCTCTCCTCTTCTTCTCTCTCTAAAATTGAACCCTAAACCATAGATTTGATTATGAGTATCCCTTAAGCTTTCTTTACTCATTTGGAGGTGATTCCTTACCCTCTACCCGTTTGAACACCATTGGAAGAGTTGGATAGCACATTGAGAGCTTGCGTTTTGCCTATCGGTGAAGATTTTCTTGGCTAGGAGCTTATTTTTCGTAATTTTATCACCAAAGAGGTAGGATCTATGACTATCAATAAAGATTTGTGAGATGTGTTATATATTTGGAGTTTATACATGAGAACATGAAAAACTTGTGTTTTGAAAACCCTAGGTTAGGGTTTGGGGCTAAATCATGTTGAATCTTGGAGTTTTGGATGATTTGTGGTGAATCTATCATGATGCATTAGTTGAAAAATCATTAACTTGCAAATTTGAAAGTTAGAGTTTGATTTGAGCTAAACTCATGAGAAACTTGGGGGTTTTTGGGTTAGAGAGTTGAAAGATGAAATTGATTGTGTTTTTGAACAATTTGGGGGTTATATTAACCTAGTTGTGTATAAATTGTATAAATTTATGTGATATGTGAAAACGGTGGATGTTGAGATGGGGGTTTTGTGTAAATCCTATGAAATGTTGAAAATAAACTATATGCGATGTTGATTAGGGGTTGTGACTCGTGTTATCCGTGTGGAGCTGATATGAAGAAAAACCCAGTTTTGGGGTTGACCGCTCGAGCGATTTTTTCACTGCTCGAGCAATGGTGTCTGCAGGTGAAGATACTGAGAGTTGTGAAAGACCGCCCGATAAACTGCTTGAGCGGTCTATCTGAGGATTGCTTGTTATAAAGCTGCTAGGGTTTGCAGTAGCTGTTGTGGTGTGTTATTTTCTTCTGTTATTCTTTTATTCCTCTTCCAAGAACTTCTTCTCCTTTGTAACCTCCAGTCATATAGTGGAAGTGTGTGATCCCGTAGACGTAGACACAGATTACCGAACCACGTAAACCTTATGTTTGTGCTTGGATTGTCTTGTTCTCTCTTCTTCGTTATTATTTCGTGGTTTATGTGATCATTGTTGATCTTGAGCAGGATTAGTGATCACGTTCTAATCCCCAACAACTGGTATTAGAGCTCCGGGTTAAGAGGTTAACGAACACACATGGCAGAAGAAGGAAGATTGACAGGAATCGAGAAGTTCGATGGTTCAGACTTCGATTATTGGAAGATGAAGATAAAAGATTATTTGTATGGGAAGAAGCTACACTTGCCGCTCTTAAGATCCAAACCAGAGGGTATGAAAGATGAGGATTGGGCGTTACTTAACAGGCTGGTGTTAGGGGTTCTTCGATTGATGTTGTCCTGGTCAGTGGCGCACAACGTAATTAAGAAGAAGACTATAGCAGACATGATGGCAGCATTGTCAAGCATGTATAAGACACCGTCAGTGAACAACAAGGTACATCTTATAAAGAAATTATTCAATCTTAAGAAGACTGAGGGTACTCTCGTTGCACAACATCTTTATGAGTTTAATACCATCACAAATTAGTTATCTTCAGTAGATATTAGCTTTGATGATGAAGTCAGGGCTTTTATCGAACTAGCCTCGTTACCAAATAGTTGAGAGGCTATGAGAACAACAGTAAGTAATTTTGCCGGGAAGAATAAGTTGAAGTATGATTATGCCAAAGTCTGATATTGAGCGAGGAGGTTCGCAAAAGGGATTCGGGTGAGGTATTTAATTTTGGGTTGAATGCTTGTATGGCATTAAATGTTGAAGCATAGGGTAGAGGTAATGACAGGAATCAGAATAGGGTCAGGTTTAATTCTAGAAGAGGTAAAAGCAAGTTCAGGTTAGGACAACAGACTAAATGCTGGGGTTGTGGCAAGAATGGCCATATCAAGAAGAACTATAGGGAGCAGAAGAAGAAAGATAATGGTGAGTCAGCCAATGTTATGGCAGAGAACGTCTAGGATGTCTTGCTCCTATCGGTTGATGGCCCTATTAATTCTTGGGTGTTGGATTCAGGAGCATCATTTCACACGACGGTACACCAGGAGATTATGAAAAATTATATTACCGGTAACTTCAGCAAGGTATATTTGGCAGACGAGAAGGCTTTAAACATCATGGGTACAGACGACGTCAGAATCAGAGTGCCGAACGGGTCAGTGTGGAAGATACAGAAGGTATGACATATACCTAAACTGATGAAAAATTTAATCTCAATTGGATAATTAGATGTTGAAGGTCATTTAGTGACCTCTGTTGGTGGCACATGAAAAGTTACCAAAGGAGCTATGATAATGGCTTGAGGAACAAAGACAGGTACCCTGTACATGACTACTATTACATGGGATACAGTGACACTGACAGATAGCGATTCAGACACGAGGTTATGACATTAGAAGTTGGGGCACATGAGCGAGAAAAGGATGAAAATTCTGCAGTCAAAGGCCAAGTTGTTGGGTTTGAAGTCTGTGGAATTTGATTTGTGAGAGGGTTATATCTTCGGAAAGCATAGACAAGTTAATTTTCTCAAAGACAGCAGAACACCAAAGCCAGACAGGCGAGAGTTGGTACACACAAATCTGTGGGATCCTTTCGTAGGTGCATCTCTTGGAGGCTCACGGTATTATGTGACATTCATTGACGACTCCAGCAAGAAGTTATAGGTTTTTTTTCTGAAGCACAAGTCTGATGTGTTTGAAATTTTTAAGAAGTGGAAGGCTTTGGTTGAGACTGAGACCAAATTAAAACTAAAGTGTCTGAGATCAGACAATAGAGGTGAATACACAGACAGGAGATTCAGGAATTTCTGTACAGCTAGTGGAATCAGGTGGGAGAAGACCATTCCAGAAATGCTACAATAGAATGGCGTGACTGAGCGGATAAACCAGACATTAAATGAGAGATCCAAGAGCATAGACTGCATTCTAAGCTACCCGACTGCTTTTGGGTTGATGCAGTGAACACAGCAACCTACCTTTTGAATCGGGGACCGTTAGTACCATTCAAATTCAGAATTTTAGAAGAGGTTTGGAGCAGAAAAGAGGTGAATTTATTTTTTCTAAAAGTCTTTGATTGCACGTCATATGTTCATACTGATTCTGATGCTAGAAGTAAGTTGCAACTAAACTCTAGAAACTGTTATTTCATTGGTTATGGAAATGATGAGTTTGGCAACCAGTTTTAGGATGATAAAAATAGGAAGATCATCAGAAGCAGGAATGTGATTTTTAATAAACAGGTGCTCTACAAAGACAGGTCAAAGGCAGAGACAGACAGTGCATTGCCAGAGACAAAGAAATTCGAGTTCATTAACTTGGATGACATTTCTGAGGAACCCAAACAGAACGGGGATGAGGAAGACAAGGAGAACATGAACCCATAGGTGGAACTCAGTACGTTAGTGACAGCAGTCAGAAGGTCTTCTGGGAGCATCATACCGCCACATTAGTTTTCATCGTCCATGTTCTACATTCTGCTCACCGATAGTGGTGAGCTAGAAAGTTATGCAGAAACCTTGCAAATCGAGAGTTCGACGAAGTAGGAGTCAGCAATGAAGAAAGATGAGATGGACTTCTTGCTGATAAACCGAACATGGGAGTTGACTAGATTGCTAGCTGGAAAGAAGGCTTTGCACAACAAGTGGGTATACAGAGTGAAGAAAGAACATGACGACAACAGGCGCTACAAGGCAAGGTTGGTTGTCAAGAGATTTCAGCAGAAGGAATGAGTTGACTTCACTGAAACTTTCTCTCCAATTTTAAAGTTGACAACTATCAGAATTGTGCTGGGAATTATAGCTGCAGAGAATCTATTTCTGGAGTAGTTGGATGCCAAGATTGCGTTCCTTCACGGTGAATTGGAAGAAGATATCTACATGGGCCAGTTCGAGGGATTTACAGTGAAAGACAAGGAAAACATGGTCCGCAAATTGAAAAAAAAATTTATATGGTCTGAAACAAGCTCCAAGACAGTGGTATAAAAGGTTTGATAGTTTTATGCAGAGTACCGAATTTATCAGGTTGGACGCAAATCATTGCTGTTATGTCAAACGTTTTGATAGCTCATATATCATTTTGCTATTGTACGTAGATGATATGCTCGTTGCTGGGCCATGCATCGATGAGATCAACAAGCTGAAGAAGCAGCTGTCAAAGCAATTTGCAATGAAGGATTTGGGAGCTTCCAAGAAAATCTTTGGAATGAGGAAGTTAGAGACAAAGCTGTAAGGACCGTGAGACTATCTCAGGCAGAGTATGTGAAAAAGATACTGAGTAGGTTTAACATGGACAGTGCAAAAATTATCAGTGCGCCTTTAGCTAGCTATTTTAGGTTAACTAAGGATCATTCTCTAAAGATAGAATAGGAGCCGGAGCATATGAGTAAGGACCCATATGCATCGGCTATTGGTAGCCTGATGTATACTATGGTCTGTACCAGACCAGATATCGCACATGTAGTGGGAATAGTCAGTAGATACATGAGCAATCCAGAAAAGCAGCATTGGGATGCTGTCAAATAGATTCTAAGATATTTGAATAGGATTACCGATCGTTTTTGTGTTTTACGGGGACATGACTAAATCTGCAAGGCTGTGTGGATGTCGACTTCACCGGTGATATTGACAGTAAGAAGAGCACCACCGAATTTGTCTACACCCTAGGTGGCACAGCAGTGAGTTGGGCCTCAAGTTGTAGAAGGTCGTGGCTCTTTCTACGATAGAGGTAGAGTATGTTGCTGTGACAGAGGCTGAAAAGGAGATGGTGTAGTTACAGGGTCTTATGGATGAGTTGGGTAAGAAGGTTGACAAATGAACGCTCTACAGTGACAGTCAGAGTGCAATATTTCTTGCCAAGAACTCGGCATTCCACTCCAGGACGAAGCACATGCAGTTACGGTATTACTTCATTCGCTCGTTACTAGACAGTTGTCAGCTGAATCTTGAGAAGATTAGCCGGGCGAAGAATCCAGCTGATATGTTGACAAAAAAGCATTAACATTGACAAACTTAAAGTGTGTGATCCCGTGGACGTAGGCACATATTGCCGAATCACGTAAACCTTGTGTTTGTGCTTGGATTGTCTATTTCTCTTTTCTTCGTTATTATTCCGTGGTTTGTATGATCATTGTTGATCTTGGGCGGGATTAGTGATCACGTTCTAATCCCCAATAATCCGAATAAATAAACTATGAGAACGTTTGATATGGTTGATAATTGAAAACATTAATGGTGCTGTGTTTGACGAGAGGAACCGGGTTGACTGTTGGACTCGTACTGGCTTCAATGTGAATGATATAATTAAGGTACCGTGTGATCGAATTGAATAACTAAAATGTAAAAAGACTATTTTTTTAATTGGTTTAATTAAAAAATATAAAAATAATTTTTCTGCACTGAAAATTTCATCGCTAAATATGAAGAAAAGTCATTGCAATTTATATTCTTTTTAAAAAAAAGCCTCTCGCCGAAAAAAAGGTCAGCACAAGTGCTGTAGTAGAGATAGAATCAATTCTGATCTATTACCAGTCTTGTAATAAAATTTACATAGGATATATAGCTGAACAGATGTTTTCTCACAAAAAATACAAATGGCGGCAAACATCATCTCGTCGCAAAAAAATGATTGGTGACAGATAATTACATCATAAATTCCTTTAAATAAATTGATGTCGCAACAACATGAATTAGTGACCACTAATTTTATCACTAATAAAATGTAATAAGCGACATAATATTTTGTCACCAATAAACAGATTGGACTACTAGATATTTCGTTGCAAATAAATGTAATAGGGATAAAAATTATTTCATGACAAATAAATGCAACGGGCAATAAAATATTTTGTTGCAAATAGATGCAATGGGCGTAAAATATTTTATCACTAAAGCAAGTCTATATCCTGTGCTCCCTCTTGGTTAGCCCCAGCCCCAATTAAAGTTCTCAATGCATTCAATATCTGTTGGTTCACTTCTGCATCCCCAACTGGTTCCTACGGGGCGTTAATATCCCCTTCTTCAAGAACTGGCGCTCTTCCGCGCCCCCGGCTACGATCACGACCTCTACCTCTTTCTTGCCTAGGAGGCGTCATTATACGAAAGAAAACGATCGTCAATACATAATACATAAACAAATCGACATTCCCTTCCCGAATAGATTCAATTCTAAGCGCAAACATGGCTAGCCTTACTTAAACTTAATCACACTAACACATAAACACATACTGAGGGAAAGCCCCAAAGTAACGCAACAATCCGAGCAACTAATTTAGATTTCTCATAGAAAGAACATCGGCCAAATTCTTTTCTATTTCAAACCCCAAAGTAGTTGATCGAACGCCAAATGGCAAGCCACATCACCCCAAGACTCAACCTTCATGCTCATATAAACACATAGCATGCACAAGACAATACAACCACAATCCCATGCAAGCACACAAACCATGCCGTGTAGTGGTACCTAATTATCATCAAACAATTTTCATGCTAAGGTCGTCCTCACATCCCATGGCTCCTAGGTATCCGAACGTAGAGCTCTGATACCATTCTGTCACGACCCGCACCTGAGTCAGTGAGCTAAACCCAAAACATGCCATACATAAACCATGTCAATAAGTTATGCCTAAGAATTGAGAAAATATGGTACATATCAATCAAAGATTTAACAGGACGAACCAAGTTCCAGAATTACATTCCCAAGTTTACCACAAATATTTAGAGTGACATACAACATTAACTATCCCTTTCCTTACATCACTTTTCTTAGTTTAATGTACAACAAAAACAAAAGACAATGAAGATAAATAGGAAGGACTTCTTGAGGTATATATAGGAAGGACTTCTTTGTTGGTAGTTTTTGTTTGTAAATGCAGTGTTCGTATTGTTGAATTGTTACATCATATAAAAGTACTCACAGCCAATAATCTGAAACAATCAAATGCATCCAAACACCAAAGAAAATTTAAGAGATTTATAATTAAAAAATTGTTTAAGATACTAAAAATTATGAGGGCCCAGGCATTCTTTTCGGTTTTTGGATTGTTTTCGATGTGGGATAAACCAAAACGTATTAGAAATTTTCAAAAAAAATAAAGATGTAAAAACGAAGTAGCTAGGATTCCACCCTAAGGCCGATCCAACCTTGTGGGAGGAAACAATGTCAATTTGTTTATCAAAATCTTACTCTTACTATGAATCATGAATCAAATCGAGTCATGATTTGTAAAATTCAGTATAAATTATAAATATAATATTAAATATTTTATATATTTAATGTAAAATAAATAAAATTGATATTGACATAAATTATGCTTTATGAACATAATTACATAATCTAATTGAAAAAATATTTATCTTCATTATAATAGGAAAGGGATAGTTACGAGAAGGGTGTGGGTCAATATTGAGGGTGTTCCTTTGCATGCATGGAACTCGGACACCTTTAAGAGGATAGGTGAAAAATGGGACGAGGTCATTGGCATCCACGAACTCACTAGCAGGAAGAAGGAGCTAGAAGTTAGCAGAATTCTCATCTCTACTCAGTGGAAAAGCACCATCAACCTTTTGTGTAAGCTCAAAGTGGATAGATTTATTTATCCCATTTGGTGCAGAGAAGGGAGCTTTCAACAGCTGATACCGAGTGGAGGTAGGAAGGACATGGCATAAACGTCAACCTCTGGAGGAGGTGAAGATGAAGAAGAGGTACGGGAGGAGCAAGGCCAAAGCTGTGAACCGAATAGCTCTAAAAATGGGCCTATAGAGGATAAGCTTCAGCTAAAGCTCCAATGTGGCAACAATGGCGAACAGACCAGGAACGAGAAGAAGGAGATGAATGGGGTGGCACTCATTAGCCAGGTGGATGAATCAGTCCTAGGACCAGCAGATGAGGAAAGCAGCTATCAAAAGAATGGGTCAACACAATCGCATGGGGAGATGTAAAAGGAAGAGGCCAATAAAGAAAACAAGCAGTCTGTGCCACCTGCCTCTGCATCTATTAACACAAGTTTGGAAAATAATTTGAATTGCACAGTGAACGGAGAAGGGAAAATAAAGGAAAACAAAGGGATGAAACAAAGTAGGAAAAGTGTCATAGGCCCTGTGACAACGATCATGGAAGAGGAAGGTCAAATAGTTAGCCCTCCTAGTATACCAAATTTAGGAAATCAACCTAGAGAGTCTGACGGGCTTATGGCAAATAGGGTCTTGGAAGTACCTTTGGATCATGAGCCTAATCTGAAAGAACTTTCTTCTGAGGAAGAGAATCCTCATCCTGAGTTACACCGAAAGGGTAAATCAACCACAGCATGGGTAGTAGGAGAACAGTGTATGCAGCTTTACAAAGGAGAAAGAAAAAAGAATAAGAAGCTCTTAATGGAGCTAGGCATGCTGAGTCTAAAAAAAGGGGAAGGTAGCAAGAAGAGGTTGAGCTAATTCTAGAAACAGGCAAACTCATGGGATTAAACTTTGAAGGAGGTGATGATCAAATTCTATCTACCTCAATTGGTATGAAAGAAGCAAAAGCAAGACAGAGCAAGAGATGGGAATCTCAAATATGAAGGTTTTGTCATGGAATGTTAGGGGGTTGGGAAAAATGGAAAAAAGAAGATTGGTAAGAAAACTCATCAAGTGCAGGCAGGTTCAAATGGTAATTTTGCAAGAAACTAAATGGAAGGAAATTAACCAAAGTAAAATAAGGTCAGTGCGGGGCAGCTCTGAATGTGAATGGGTTGGCTTTGAAGCAGTGAGAAGATCAGGTGGTATTCTGAGCATTTGGGAGAAAGATTTTTTTAAGTTGCAGCAAAAAATTGTTCACAAGAATTATATTATCCTACTGGATTCTTTCTCAAGA
The DNA here is from genome assembly GCA_032270985.1 of Heliamphora pulchella. Lineage (NCBI taxonomy): Eukaryota > Viridiplantae > Streptophyta > Magnoliopsida > Ericales > Sarraceniaceae > Heliamphora > Heliamphora pulchella. The sequence goes on from JAULJZ010153233.1 coordinate 28,341, forward strand.
TCCTTCACCTGTGTGATGGGAAATATTTATGCCCCCTATGATCCAATTAAGAGGAAGGAGGTGTGGGATGATTTTAGAGTCCTCAAAGCCAGTCTTCCTCACCCTTAGTGCCTGGGTGGGGACTTCAATGAAATTAGGGCAATAGGTGAGAGGTCTGGTTGAATCAGGTTTAGCAAGGGCATGAAGGAATTCAGGACTTGGATTGATGATATCCAATTGTCTGATCTTCCCATGTTGGGCAGACTATACATCTAGTCCAACATGCAAAGTAAACCCATATGGAGCCGTATAGATAGGTTCTTACTTGTTAGTGAATGGTGTGCCAAGTTTAATGTGGCACAATGGGGACTACCTAGAACTCTCTCAGACCATAGTTCTATTCTTTTAACGGATGAGACCCTAGATTGGGGCCTGAAGCCCTTTAAATTTCTAAATGCCTGGATGAGTTGTCCTTCTTTTAAATCCCTGGTTCAGAATGCTTGGGGCTTGGAGGACCATAAGGGGTGGGCTGGTTATAGGCTACACTGCAATCTCAAGTACCTCAAAATTCAAACTAAAGTTTGGAATAAGGAGGTTTTTGAAAACATTGAGGACAATGTGAAGATGGTTGAACAAAAATTACATAAAATGGACTTGCTAGAAGAAGAAGAGCTTTCCCAAGAGCATGTTGATTTGAAAAAGGTGATGAAAAGAAAGCTTTGGACCCTCCATAGGAGAGCGGAAAGCTTTTGGAGGCAAAAGTCAAGGCAAGATTGGTTATGTTAGCCCAAGGGCTCTTTAATTTGATTTTGATGATTTTCATAATTCATTTTTTAAGAATAAATGTTTTTAAATAGATAATATTTTATATTTTCAAAATGAAAGTGTTAACACATTTTGAACAATCATAATTGACACCTTAGCAAAAAAGGAATGACTTTTATCTCAAAAGATTCAAACACTTAAAAATTCTTTAATTTGAATTTCTTTGTGTTGATCTTAATTGAAAATTAAGTCAAGTACTCTTAAGGCAAAGTATACTTAAAGCTTATCAAGTGTGTCAACACCAATTAATCAAATGCTTTGACACCCTAACTGTGTTTCAAGTTGATCTTCAGGTACCAAAATGTTAGTGTCAACACAAACTAGT
>JAULJZ010153252.1:0-29465 GCA_032270985.1 Heliamphora pulchella
ATTTTCTTCCCATTCGAGTGAGAGACTCAGTGGACAGATTGAGCAGATTGTATATTCAGGAGATAGTCCGACTACACAGAGTACCGGTGACTATTATTTCTGATCGAGATCCACGCTTTACATCGGGCTTTTGGCAGAGTCTTCAGGTGGCTTTGGGGACGAGCTTGATTTTTAGTACAGCTTTTCATTCTCAAACCGACAGTCAGTCTGAGAGGACCATTCAGATCTTAGAGGACATGCTGAGAGCCTGTGTACTTGATTTTTGGGGTTCTTGGGAGGATCATCTACCTTTGGCAGAGTTTTCATACAACAACAGCTATCAGTCCAGTATTGGGATGGCACCGTATGAGGCTCTGTATAGTAGACCGTGTAAATCTCCTGTGTGTTGGACAGAGGTGGGGGAGATCACTGTTTTGGGACCCGATCTAGTGCGGGAAACTACGGAGGTGATTACAGTGATTCGTCAGTGACTGGTGACAGCTCAGAGCCATCAGAAGAGTTATGCTAATCAGAGGAGGAGACCATTAGAGTTTACCGTGGGAGACCATGTGTTTCTGAAGGTCTCGCCACGCAGAGGGTTGATGACATTTGGTCGTAGCGGGAAGCTATCACCACATTTTATCGGACCGTTTGAGATCCTGGAAAGGATTGGGGTGGTAGCATATCGTATGGCTCTGCCGCCTCAGTTAGCATCTGTGTACAACGTCTTTCACGTTTCTATGCTTCGGAGGTATGAACCGGATCTGTCTCATATGTTAGATTAGATTGAGTTGCGAGTTGATGAGGATGTGACGTATGAGGAGCGTCCCGTGAAGATTCTAGATACGAAGGAACAGGTGTTGCGGGGGAGAACTATTACCTATGTCAAAGTTCTGTGGCTTCGTCACGGTGTTGAAGAAGCGACTTGGGAGCTTGAGTTTGGGGTTCGTGAGAGATACCCGGAGTTGTTCACCTCGTGACCTAGTAGTGAATTTCAGGGACGAAATTCGTTAAGGGGGGAGAGTTATGAGACCTTGTACCCTTTTTTTTATTTATATGCATATTCCATGTTTTTAGACATGCTTTAGCATTTTTGCTTTAAAATGCATATATGTGTTTCGATGCCTATTTTGGTTAATCTTAGCATGCGAGGTTGCTTTTCGGGGTTGTAGGGAGTTTCTGTGCGAATTTTAAAAATTCAAGAAAAAAAGATATTTTAGAGGCCTATAAATATCAGGAGTTAGATATTTCCAAAAAATATTTTCAAAACATAACTCCTAAGTTTTCTCTATATTCTCTCTGCCTTCTCTCTAACTTCTCGGGAGCCCGGGGCTTGGTTTTTGATAAACCAACGGCTGATCCTTAGTATCGGGCACGTGGTCTACGCATTTATTCGAACGGAATTCGATTCCGACGAAACTAAAAATTTGCACGTGGATCGAGGCATCGGGTTTTTAGCCTAACGAGGTAGGATCTCAGATTCTACTGCTGTATAAGTGTACCATATGTAATCTTATACTCTTTCACCGTCTCAAAATGCATGAAATGTGGTTTTATGTTTTAGATCTGATTTTTGATTTAAAACTATTTTTCAGCATTTTTGGTGGATGGAAGTATGTTTTGAGAGTTTCCTTTTGAGGTTGTGGTGCGAAGCTTGGGCGTGTTGAGGTATGAGGATGTTGAATGAGTGTTTAACGGGTGTTTGAAGGTTCGATTTGAGTTTTGGAGGGAAAAACCAGTGAACCTGTAGCAAAAAAACAAAATATGGGGAAGTTCAGTCGACTAAACCTTGGAGGTCAGTCGACTGAATCTTGCTTTGGGGAGTTCAGTCGACTGGACCAGGAGAGTCGGTCGACTGAAATTGCTTCTGTTTTTTGGTTCTCTTTTCCAGTGAGATTTTTAGTCGACTAGGGTCCTGTGTGGGCTGTTGATGTTGGTTTTGATGGGTCGGGTGGTTTGTTTGGGCAAAGGATGGTTTGTAAAAGGAGTTTTTACAAAAAATTTTGGGAGAAACATGTTTATTGGAGGTTTGGAGCTAACCATTGGGGTTGAGGCTCGCTTTCTAAAACGTTTGCATGAAAATATGTTCTTACATGTTTTGGTATGATCTCCATGGTTTCTTGGATTGGATCTCTTGCTTATACATGCATTGTATAACTGCTTTTGGGAAAAATATTTTGGAAATATTTTGTTTTGATCTCCTGGTGAGGGATGGATCTATGTACATGTATAATGTACCGATTTGAGAAATATTTGAAGAAGATTATCTAGATGTACGGGGATGACGTGTATATGGCACGAGTTTTCCGCGGTGTAAGTCTGAAAACGTGCACAGAGTAGGTACTCAGGTCCTTCGGGTTAGTCCCCGTAAACTAAGACGGATGGGTGCTTAGCTCCCTCAGGGTCGTAGCCCGTAAACTAAGTGGTACATTCATGGTGCTCCGTATAGAACCTGTGTGTATCTAGGTGATCCCACGATATCTGGGCGTTAGATACTGGACATGAGTCTATAGTTGCTACCTCTATCCTCTTGTGATTGAGTCGGTACATAGGATCATATTTTTACTGGACATGAGTCTATAGTTGCTACCTCTTTCCTCTTGTGATTGAGTCGGTACATAGGATCATATTTTTCTTTTCCGCTATGGTATATTCCGCGAGGGAACGATGTTTGATTACTGTTTTTTCTTAACTGTGGTTGGTATTCGCAACTTTTGCATCACATGGTTTTAAGGATGAAAACAGGGTTTTATGTTAATAAAATCGTTTTGGGAGACTTGCGTGGTCTGATGGGAAAACTTGAAGATTTTGGATGGAAAACCTATTTTGGTTTTATGGTTGAGTTCGCTCCCACCATATGATTACATATTCCTACTTTACAGCTTGTTATCTGTTTCTATTGGGCTTCGACTCACGGGTGAAATTTTTTTGTAAAAATCATTTTCAGGTGATGATGTAGATGAAGAGTAGCTTGGTGATGCCCGTGGTGGTGGAAGACTTTTATAGTTTTTTTTTGGTATGCCGGTTCCTAAAGGCAGTTTTGTATGCCATAAGGCGATATATGGTATGCATGTTGAACCGTATGTCTTTTCTTTATGAGAGATACACTATGTTGGGTATTCCATTGGTTTCAACAGGCGGATTTTAATGTATAAAAACCTGTATTTTCATATGAAATTGATGTTTGGTGGATTTTCACATGACCCCAGATTTTGGGGCGTGACAGGGCTTAAGCATAGCCACCGGCGAATAGGTTTCCTCATAATCGAACCCTTCTTTCTGAGTAAACCCCTTCGCTACAAGCCTAGCTTTGAAGGTTTTCACCTTCCCGTCCACTTCTCTCCTTTTCTTGAAGATCCATTTGCACCTGATGGGTTTTATCCCATCTAATGGATCTACAAGCTCCTAGACCTAATTAGAGTACATGGACTCTATCTCAGATTCTATAGCCTTTTGCCATAATTTTGCATCCTTGTCTTGCAGTGCTTCATTATAGTTTTTGGATTCGGTATCAAGTTCTTCTAGGATCCTGTCGTAAGATTCTTCCAAGAACATGAACCTCTCGGATTTACGAACAACCCTCCCACTACGATGAAGCTCCTGTTGTGTACTCACGATATGTGGTATCTCATTTCGTTCATTAGGTATGTTTTTCGGTTGTACCAAATTTTCGTTCCTCACCTCTTCAAGAACAACTTGTGATCGGGGTTTAAGATTTATTACATAATCCTCTTTTAAGAATCTTGTATATATGTGCTAACAAATACCTTCTGACTCTTAGGATCATAAAATAAACCACCTTTAGTTCCTTTAGGGTATCCCACAAAGAAACAGACATCTGTCTTTGGTTCCACCATACTTGCATCTCCCACCAACACGTGTACTGGGCAACCCCATATCCGGAAGTGTTTAAGACTTGGCTTACGCCCAGTCCATAACTCCAAAGGGGTTCCGGGAACAGCCTTAGTAGGCACCGAATTCAGAATATATGCTGCCGTTTCTAATGCATACCCCCAAAACGAATGCGGTAAATCTGAATAATACATTATGCACCTCACCATCTCCTTAAGGGACCTATTCCTCCTTTCTGCTATACCATTCTGCTGAGGCATACCTGGTGCAGATAACTAGGATGTTATCCCATGTTCTGATAAGTAGCTCCTGAACTCCCCAAAGAGGTATTCACCTCCACGATCAGATCGTAGGGTTTTGATACTTTTACATGTTTGCTTCTCCACTTCTGCCTTAAACACTTTGAATTTCTCAAAGGTTTCATACTTGCGGTGAAGCAGGTAAACATATCCATACCTAGAGTAATCGTCAATAAAAGTGATGAAATACTCATACTCACCTCTTGCCTGAATGTTCATGGGACCACATAAATTAAAGTGAACCAATCCCAACACTTCTTTGGTTCTAAATCCCTTAGCCGTAAACGGCCTCTTGGTCATTTTACCTTCTAAACAGGATTCGCAGACTGGAAGTGCCTCCACTTCTAATGAACCTAAAGGTCCACTTTCAACTAGTCTTTGTATCCTTTTTAGATTAACATGACCTAAACGAAAATGCCAAAGTAGCATTTGGTTCAAGGAGAAAACTTTCCTTTTAAGTGGTAAAACATATAAATTATTCACCTCATTATTTTTATCATTAGAAATAACATGGTGTAAAATGTAAAGTGCATTTTCTAATGTACCATGACAGATAAATTATTTCCAACCATAATACTGCATGAGAGCTTATTAAAAGAAAATATAATATCCATCAATCCCCAAACAGAAAATCGAAACTAAGTTCCGCCTGATTCGGGGTACGTATAAAATGTTCTTCAAAATTAAATATTTATTTCTACTGAAATTAAGAACTACTTCTCCCACTGCAACAGCAGACACCTGGGAGTTATTCTCCATCTGAAGGTAGACCTCGCCCTTTCTAAGCTGCTTGGTTACCTGGAACCCCTGCAAAGAATTGCAGACATGATTAGTGGCTCCCGTATCTACACACTAGGTTTCCGTAGATACAACCCCTAAACAAGATTCAACTACTAGAGAAAAAGCAATACCTGCAGCTTGCTTGTTCTTCTGGTCAGGACAGTCCATCTTCCAGTGTCCTGGTTTCTGACAAAAATAGCATGTGCCCTTTGGCGCCTTTACCTTCGCCTTGGCAAGCGATGGCTTAGCCTTGCCAACCTTCTTTGCATTTTCCTATTGCTGCCCTTTCTTCTTCTTCTTACGACCTCTTGGCCTAGAAGTAGAAGCCTTTTTAGCAACAAATGTATGGGTTGGCTTGCGGATAACACCTTCCGCTGCCTATAGTTCTTTTAACAATTCTGCCAGAGAAAAATCCAGTTTGTTCATAGTGTAGTTTAGGAGGAATTGTTAAAACGAATCAGGCAGTGACTGGAGCACGATATCAATTTGGAATTTCGCATCGATTTCTGCTCCAAGGACCTCTAGCTCATTAAGAAGACCGATCATCTTCAAAACGTGGTCCCTAATACGTGTACCCTCAGCCATGGTTGTGTTCATGAGAGCCCTCATGGTCACCTGCCTTGTTGCCCGACCCTAATCACTAAACATTTCTGTAAGGTTCAACATGATCTCAGCTGCAGATGCCATAGACTGATGCTGGCTTTACAGAACATCCGACATAGATGCCAGGATGTAACAGCTAGCCATTCGATCAGCCTTCACCCACTTCTCATAATCCTGGATTTCCTGTTTGGTGGATCCACTATGAGGAATGGGAGGACAGGGGTCATGCAACGCAAACCTATAGTCGTCAGAAGTCAAAATAATATCGAGGTTCCGTTTTCATGTGATAAAGTTTGGTCCAGTCAGTTTATGTTCCTTGAGAATTGCCGCAAGTGGATTGAATGATCCCATTATTAATCCTGAGAAACAAAAGCCAAATTTTTTAAAATTCTTTTATCAAATTAGGGTCCCTCAACCTTTTAATTTATAAAAGAATTATTGACAACCCAAATCCTTCGTGATTAAGTAGGCCACGCAGTGTGGACGTCTACTAATCAACACCCGTTCGGACAAACATGCCAGTCTATTAATTGACTGTCGGAACCAAAAATCATAATAAAAAATCACCGACCCAGAGTCACATCAATTGATAGGCCACGTAGTGTAGACATCTAACAATTAACGAACAAAGAACTACCAGGTTTTTCATTCCTTGATATAGGACATTCTATGCAAATTAAATAGCCAATTAATTTTGGTCCCCACAAATAAAAACAGTGACTCCTTAGGGAGGATATTTTTATTCACGGGTTAAGTGTATAACCATTACTCTTAATTTGAAAATATCGTGTCAAAGCACTGGGCCCGGTGTGAACAAACCCTACTTCGCACTATTTTCAAAACTACTTCTTTCGAATATTCGTACCGGAGATACCATGATTATAGCCCTTTCTTAAGGAGACCGAAAGTCGAAGTCGGCTTGCAATTTATAACCACATCTCCTACAAACGTGTAATGGAGACCATATGATTTATCTGTAACTAAATCATTTTCCCACTTAATATTTTAAACACCGAGAGTTTTTCCTTTTTGTTTATTTTAAATGATTAAACATATTTTAATTCTCGATTAAAATAAATTCGATTTTAATCAATTAAAATATTCCTTGTTTAACCATTATAAAATAAACAAAAAAAACTTTCTTATTTAATTTTGTGAAAGAAATTAATTATCCGGGTTTTAATTAAAACACCTTAATTAATTTTAACACAAAAATTAAATAAATAATTATCTATTTATTTTTTCATTTAAAAAAATTACTAGGATTATTTATTTTATAAACCCGTTTATGCTATTATACTTCCGATAATAAAATCATGCATAAAAAGAAAAAATAAATAAAATAAAAACCATTTACGCAATTAAATAAAAAAAATAAATAAATAATTAACTAACGATAGAATAACTATTAATTAATTCATTATAATCCGGTCCACCCGTTTAATCTTTTAATCCGACGGTCTCGAATTAAAAATTAAACATCTAGGGTTTTGGAACCCTAAACGAGCCGTCAAAGACCCGAAATTTTTTTTCAGCCTCCGGACCACCGTCACAGCCCCGGACCACCGTTGGAACGCTGAAAAAATGCTGAAAAAGAAGCCTAGATAGCCTCTTAAGTTGCCAAAAAATCTGCTGTGTAGGCAATACTGCGCTGCCTTTTTTCAGCCACTATTTGACCGCCTTGCCGCCACTTTTGAACCTCCAAAAAATTATGGTAGGTAGAGCACATCTAGCTCTTGATCTTCAAAAAAAATTGTATCAAAATTCGAAGCCGAAGTGCCTCGAAAAAATCCTCAATGTGCCGAAATTTCTGCAGGGCTCCACTGTGCACGACCAGCTTTGAAGCAACTTTCACCCTTTTGCCGCCGTCATCTAACGGCAACCGAACCACCATTGCATAGCCAATGGACAACCTTAATTTCAGCCAAAAAATTGCGTCGAAAAAGATTAGCGAAAGCCCCAAAACAGCCTCGCTGTTCAGGCCGAACAGCCCCTTTGCCGCCGCTTCTTTGCTCTTCTTTTTTTTGATTTCATTTCTCGTTTTGCGTGATCCGATTACAATATTGATCCAAAAAAAAGAATGAAATAATAGATTACATAGTCAAAAAACTGATGCCCCACGTAGGAGGCGTACAACCAATCTAATCTCGAATCAAAATCGTCGAGATAAATGATTAAAAACAATATAAACCATACATGCATTTAACCGTATCATAACGACATAGGCTGCAAAACAAAGATTAGCACAATGATTTTTCATGAAAAACGCAACCTGGCTCTGATACCATTGTTGGAGCGGAAAAAAAAAATTGAACCGACGCTGTGACCGTAAAAAACGACGTGTGCATTTTTCATGAAAACAATAAACTATATTAATCTTAATAGCATTATACCTTTATGAAACTTGTCGAAAAGCTTCAAGAAGTCCCGAATACGTTGAAGACGACCTTGCAACCTTCTCACGTATGATCCGGACGCACTACGACGATCACAGTGTGTGGGCACCGATTCCGATCGAAGTCTTTTCCTTCTCTTCGGTTTCTCTTTACACTTTTCTCTCCAAAGGAGGCAAAATTAATTGCCAAAGAGAGCAGAGGGGCAGCGGCTATGGTTAGGGATTAGGGTTAGGTTTAGCCTCTTATTATATATTTGCATATATTCCTTAAGATATATATGGTATATGCATCTTTCTATCCCTTAAAATAAGAAAGAGATACATATCCCTCTAAAACAAAATCCCCACTCCCTCTATTAGGGCCGGCCACCTAGGGTGTAATCCCTAGGTGTGCCAAATTCTAAAACCGTCCTCCAACAATTCAATTTAATTCCTGAATGTCCTCGGCGACAAAATCGGCATTCAAATTAAATTAAATAATAACCGAAACCAATAAGAAAAATATCCGTGCGTATAATAGGTTACGTGAGGAATTACGAGAAAGTATAGGACTCGAGCTAACCGTACGAGAAAATCAGATATTCCTAACTCTGTCCCCGAGTTAGATCCTTTTTCGCACGAATCAGAACTTATTCCACTAAAGGTCCTAACTGAACTCCCGGTCCCAACTCAAATTTTGTCTTGAGTTTTCAATTATCAAATGTACTGAATTCTCCCCACGTTTAAGATATGGATTTTCGATGAATAAATTAGGTTACTGACAACTTGATTTAATTATCCTCTTCTCCTCGCAACCGCTCCGCTTAACCTTTTGATATGTCGGATCCGAAGACCCACTGTACAGATTTTGCATAATCAAACTTATAAGTAAAGCACAGGAGGGGGAACTCCTCAACCTGAATCGGACGTGATTTTCGTTAGCTGATTATCAATCATCGGACAAACAATGCCAGTATCCAACTCATCGGTATTGTTGATCTCATGGATGAAATCTCAACTATTGATGACTCAAAATACTGTACATCATCTGAACACAATTAATCAATCACTTCAGGATTAAGAGTTCGTGTAGTACATGATAATACGGGATGTGGATCAATTCATATAGTCAGTATTGAATCGATCATCCCATTGATCCCGCTCAATACACTCTAAGTGTCCTAACACATCGAGCTCGAACATCGAATTTCCAAAACCTAAATTCGATCCATTCGACCTAACCAATACCAGCTACTATAACGATGTACTACAATCGTACCAATGAAATGTCCGGGTCCATTGCAATTGTGAGCCTACTTGTATAATATGTCAGAACCTTTGACCCAATCTTCCGTGCAGCACGCACCGAGTCAAATACTGAATAGAATACACGGACTATGCATTCATTCATTACAAATATAAATATGAAACCACAAATGTAAAATTATCTCAAATGTTTCTCATTAATATGCCAGAGATCTAGAATAAAATACATAAAAAGCATAACTTTTCAGTATACATTCCCAACACCTTAGCCATTCTTCATGAGACGCTCCGTCCTCTGGGTACGTTGGGACATACATAAGTATAGATAAGGAAAATATTCTAGTCATTCATTTATATTTACATATCATAAATATTACATCATATGAGTTCCGAACAGTTCAAAAGCACGAGCGTTTACAGTTTCACCATAAATTTACAAAAATTACAGTATGTGCCGAAAAATTGAACAAAAAAAAAACAAAAGTAGAACACTTCAATCTTCAACAAGCATCATCGGGGTCCCCTTGCTCCTGGAACTCACCTTGGTACTCGTAGCCTTTCTCTTCTTTCTCAGGGGTTTTTTCTTCAAGGAATTCTTTTACCTCACCTATTGGCATAATGCTATGAGCTAAAACCCAATAAAAAACACTGTAAACCTTCTAACTAATTACACGACATAAATATTTCACAACGCATATCATTTAACACTTAGTACATTTTAAGGTCAAGGACACAGACAAATTTAACAAGTTATAACATGGTCATCAAATAAGTAAATTAACATGCAAGTATGTAATACCATGAATGCAATGTAGATGCCCACCCTAATAAATACTTAGAATCATAACATGGATTCCATGTTAATTACCCAAAAAAAAATAACATGGATTCCATGCTAAGAATTTTTAAAGAAGACGTTATGGATAATTGATCACCAACCCTTTCATTGCCTCTTTGTGAATAGTAATTCTATCGTCGGGCTTCATGCCACAGCCGTTTTACTACAAAATGGCAATGGCGTGGGGGCGGGCCATTAATACCCTTATCCTACGACCAACAAAATAATAACCATTAGCAAATTAATAATCCCACCTTAAGGACTAGGCTGCTCGCTTAGTGTCAACTTAAAGTCTAAGTTACCAGAGATAAAATGATAGCAAAGAACCCATGGTGCCTAACCAGTTCTATGTAAAACAATTTCCCATAAACATTTACAAAATCAACAACCAAGGACGCCTTAGACTCAGAACCGAAAAATAGATGAACTCCAACATATCCCAACCCACAATAATTGATACAAAATGGACTTCGATAAGCCAAGATGCAAGTGTGATAATACTCGTGGTGTATAATATGCACCTCAAGTACAACAATTAATAGCATGGCTTTAAACTAAGCATGACATAGCACAAGGTACAACTCACTAAAGCACTAAGTACAAGTATATGAAGCACAAGTTACTACTCTCGAGACATGGCTCAAATTTGATAGCATGGGTTCTAATCATCTTATATTCATTTTGAAACATTAATCATTCATTTCAAATCAATTAAGACCCAAACTTCAAGTCTCACAACAAGGTGTACTCAACTACACACTTAACAATTTCAAAGGCCAACTTTTCAGTGTCAATTTAAAAAGGACAACAGAGTTTTGGGGTATCTAGACTTGAAATTTAGTTTCGGTTTTTTGACACCATTTAGATAATAATATTTCCTACAACTTTTTTGTTTAACACTAACATCAAATCCAAAGGTAAATAAGTCAATAAATTCATACAAGTGAAAACGGTTCAGCCTTTTACAGAGAGAAATATAGAATAAGTGCCTCAGTTGGTATCAATTTTGGGCATCAAATCAAGTTCTACTGGTCTAATTTTTGGATATGTTCTAGTTTAATATGTTCCCTATAAGTCTCATGAATAATGCTAAGGGTAGTTATTTGATACAAAGTAGAGATATAATCCATTAAGTAAAATAGATTCAGTCAGCTACAACACACACAACATAATCTGTTTACGACAAAGAGTTTAAAAATAGTTTGAGGGACCACCCGGGGGCATCCAGGTCTGATTGTTGGATAGTAATTAATTCAACATGTCACCTACATTGTTCATGAAAACCACGATTGGATTAAATCACTAAAAATATGAGTTTTTGGTCATACAAAAATATGTGACAGAGGGCACTGCTACTCACAAATCCACAACAATGATTTTAAGATGTGTTTTGATACATCAAACCTCAATATGTTGGGCTTAGGTTTGGTGGGCATCAAGATATACATGTTATCTATAATTTTTATATTTTTGACCTAAGCTCAGATCTCGTTCTAAACGAAGGTTTTTAGGTCTGTAAAATTGAGTAGTCTTAAATTGACACACTTTGGTAAAAATGTCATATCTCAAATTATACTCTGTCAAATCAGTTCAAACCATTTTGTATGAAAGATAATATCAAAACCTAGGTTTGGATATAAAGAATACACTTAGATCATTTTCTATATTTAGTTATGATATTTTAAAATTTGGGGCAGAAAGTCAAAAATGCTCAAAAATTAGGCCTTTAAGAGTTTTAGCCTCTTAGCTCATGGTATGTCAACATATGGTCTTTATTCTTTACTTGCATGTGTTTTAGACTCAAATATTATTGTTCCAGAACTTATATAAATCATCAAATTCAAAAATAACAACATGCAACCATTCGCACTAACATACCAAACATGAATAACCCCTATTTCACCTCTATGATGCCTTTTTGATCTATTTTCGATTCTTGTTTTTAGATGTGTTATGAGATGAGTTGAGGGAGATTTGGGTGATCTTAAACAGTGAGTTTAGAGATTTTACTTATTTGTAGAGATTAAGTTTGGGTTGAAGGTTGGATGGACGGTCTCTCTCTCTCTCTCTCTCTCTTTGGCCGAAACATAAAGAAGAGAAGCGGGGGTTTGGGTCTTGTTTTATAGCCAAAGACTTGGTGGGTTCAATTATGATGTGTAAGGCTAATATTTGAATTTCTTCAAATTCTATTGGTTGCATGGCATGGTGTGTTCATTTTAAGAAACTTCAATTTAGATTTTCCAGGTGGATTTCGGCTAAGGGTAGGTTTGGGTGGTTCAATATCTTATTTTTGCTTATTTTAATATTTTGGTGATGTTTTGGTACTACATTGTCCAAGAAAATACTTTAAAAATTAATTCAATGTATCTTTCTAGTCTCCCTACCTATCAAAACATATTATTTAAGTGAGTTTATGATTAATTTAGTATTCTCATGAACTACTATAAATTTTATAGCAATTGATTAAATAAGTGTAGACTTTTAAGGTAAATTAAGTTAGTTTGACAAGATGTGATTTTTTGATTTATTTTAGTGTGTAAAAACTTCAATAATGATTTGTTAGCTTTTGCTGGTTTAAAATGTTATATTATTATTAATATTACTTGTTTGAATGATTTTGGAACATAATAATGTTTGATTTGTACTTCTTTTTCTTAATTTAAGCTTAAAATATAAAAAGTAACTTTTTGGCACACACCCCTAGATACAACTAGCCACTTGGGGGTAATTTAGTCATTTTGTTATTTTTTTTTGGATAATTAACTGTGACATAAAAAAAGAAAAAAACTACAAGAATACAAGGGGCACACCCTAAGTCTTACAATCTAAGCACCAAAAAACTCGGTTTTAGGCTAAGCCATAACCCAAGAAAACAAATAATAAGGCTTTTGGCTAAACCATAACCAAAATAAACCTATCCACCCAAATTTAAGTTTGATTTTGGCTACTTGTTTGATTTTAAATCTTTAATTTAGGGTGTTCATATATCAAAATTTAAGTTTTTAAGACTTTTTGTTTTACCAGAGAAAAAATGATCATTTACCCTAATTATGAGAAATTTTGATTTCTAATATAATATTTCATGTTATTTACTTAATTTAGAATGTTGGGAGTCTTTCTTTGAGTATTAGGGTTTGTCTCTTGAGTAGTAGGTCACTTTAGGGTTTCGGATCGAGTTAGCGTTTTTGATCTTTTAGTGACCTAAAATTTTGTTGGCTAACCATCTCTAATACTAGGGTTTGGGTTGGATCGTTACATGGGTCGTTACCTTAAAATAAATTTCATTCTCAAAATTTCGTGTGAAAGGTTGTGGATGGGTTATTTGCATCACTTCTCTTCGAAGTTGTGTCCTTGTTTACTTGAGCCCTTTTTTATTGAGGGTGTGGACAGGGTCAAGCTTATACGTTCAGCATTTTGAGTAATGGTTGATTCGTCTTATTAAAATCTTAGGCTGATTATTCCACTGATTTTAAAATCACATTGCATACCTAAGGCATGGGGGTTGTCTGATTACTATTAACCTAAAAGCCTTATCCTACAAGTGTCCCATTTCCATAGTGATGTAATAAGTCTAACTATTCTATGTCCCAAAGCTGTGAATACGAGTGTACTTCTGATCATCGACGGATACTTCTTTCTATCTCGTTAAAGGTGAACACTTCATCCATCGCTCTTTCGTTGGTCAAGCTGCACCACCTTTTTCAAATCACTCGTTCCTTATTGCAATTGACTTGTTTGATCTTTGTAGCTTTACCCTTACTGATGGTTGTTGTAGTTTATTCCCCTTGGCAGTGGGTACTCAAACTTTTTATATCCGAACGTTTTGCAGTTATAACAAATTACTGAGTTTGTCTCCCTTTTTCCCAGTGGTTCATTTCTGCTATCTTGTGAGTAAGGTTATAAGCGTGTGAACTTTTTGTTGTTCCTTAGTGGCCCTCCTTGATTGTCTTCTCATTTTCTTTGCGGGCAATGAACCATCCTATGCCTTGACTGGTTGCACTTATAACAAGCCCTTATTGTTGTTTGCTGTTGTTTTGTTTCCTTGATCTAAACTTATGTTGCTCGAGAAAAGTTCCTCTTCTTAGGTGTTGGGATACTCTGTATTCTTAAGTCTGATAAGATCATGATCCTTCCTGGGGTGCCTTCCCATGTGATCGGCCCACATTGGCTGCTAAGTCCTACAATATCTGGGCCAGGCTTAGGACGTCCACTTCCTCTCTGGCTTTGTTTACTTTTATAGGGCATCCCTAGTTTTACCCTTTACCTACCATCTTCATGAAAAGAAAGGAGAAGGGTCATTGAACTATCCGATAAGGTTGGTTCTACACATGAGGTGAAGGTATAACACTCAACACGTTTATTGCTACAAAATCTTTTATCTAAAGAGATCTTATCATTCTTACTACAATTTGTACGAAATTAAAAAACTATTAACACATGGCTACTAACCTGGACCCTATGTGATTTCTTGTATTGGAATTTGGGTTTCACTTTGTTGGTCAGCAACGATTTGTTTCTACTAATCAGTCCATTCGATTTCCATTTCGTACATTGACAAGGGATAACCCGTGTCAAAAGGCATTACTGTTGGGGGCAAAACTGTCAAGATCATTATTTTTGCAAACGATTATCTGAAAAAATTAAGTGGACGAGCAAACGCGAAAACGGGCTCCAGATAAAACTTTTGATGTTAAATGATCAAAATAAAACCCGTGCAACAAAAGTTAATTTAGAAGTACCTTTTGTCAATCTAGTCTTCAACTACAATTTGATTCCGAGTTAAAGCTCCTATCAGATCTTCTACTGTATTCCCGTATGCGATCCTCGAATGTAGTGTGGGTTACGGACTATCGAGAACTCTACCAGTAGAACCCAGATATATTTTTGTCTTGAAAGATAAAATATGATATATCAATGATATAAAATTGGTTCAGCCTACCCGCATATATATAGGGCTACAACAGGGACCTGGAAAGTAATTATAAGTAAGACTTCCAGTGGAACACAGATACCTACCAGCGATTTTTGCAATTATGGAAAGACGCAGCGATTTCTGCAATTTTCATAAAATATTAAATTACAATTCACACCACTAAAGAACTATAATTTCACTTTGACCCATAATCTCAAGACTTTCTTGTATTGAGCTCCTGTTATTAAATGCTTACCATTTCTCTCCACGTTAAGATTCTCGTTACCCGCCAATTAAATTTAATTATTGATAATTTAATTTAATCGGCATCTTTATATTCCTTAAATCCTTCCACTTAACTTATTTGACTGCCGGATAATCAAATCTACCTGCAGGGTTTGGTCTGGTCAAAACTTATAAGCTTCGATAAGGGGGTATCGTCAATCCCGATTTTTCAAGACGTAGATTGCGTCAATAATTAATATTTGTCATATAAATAATACCGCTATTCAACTCACCGGGAATATAGACCCATATAAGATTGCACCCTCTAATAAATCAAAACAACAAATATAAAATACATACAAATCAATAATTACTTCAGAATTAAGAGGATAAGTACTATTCATAATAATCTTGGGGTGTGAATTAATTTATATAGTCAGTATAAAATTAATTACTCCAAATGTTTCATTTAATACACACAAAGTGTACTGGCACAGAGAGTCGAACCAATAGACGACGCTATTATATGTTTTCTTGTAAGCAAGACAGACCTACTAAAACTCCGTGCCACAGTCGTACCGATGGTATGTCTATTTTCATCTAAACTGTGAACATAAAACTTATATTCTATAAGAACTTAAAATTTGGTCTTCTATGTGTAAACCGTACTCTACACACCAGATTAAATACTATACAAAATATTGGACATCCATGCATAACAAAGAAAATGATATATATATATATATATATATATACATATTGCTCATAAAGATTCCCATAAAATAGAAAATTAATTTTATTAAAATAAAATTAAATACTAAAAACATGATTTTCAGTATACCAACCCTAACAATTTTCCACATGTACTCAAAACTATCTTGCCATACATCTGACTCCCATGCCCTCTACATGACTATAAAAAATCTTAGCCAGTAAGCTCTTTGTAAAAAGATCTGCAAGGTTGTCTCCTCGTACAAGCTTGGTCACAGCAACATCACATCTCTATACAATTTCTCGTTTCAGGTGATACTTATGCTCAATGTGCTTACTTTTCTTATGGACCCTTGGCTCCTTCGAGTTTGCAACCGCTCCGCTATTGTTACAGTAAAGTGTAATAGCCGACTGAATTGAAAGTACCACCTGTAGATCCATCAGGATGTTTTTGAGCCAAACGGCCTCCTTGGCTGCTTCAGAAGCTGCCACATACTCGACCTCCATGGTGGAATCAACAGTGCATGACTGCCTGATACTCCTCCAACTTATAGCTCCACCTCCTAAGGTAAACACATATCTGGATGTAGATTTACAGGAATCTTGTCAGTCTAGAAATCTGAGTTTGTATACCCTAAAGGTACTAGACTGTCTGTCTGGTAAACCAACATATAATTCTTAGTCTTTTTCGGGTACTTGATTATATTCTTTATCGCAGTCCAATGCTCCTGCTCTGGGTTAGATTGATATCAGCTAACCATGCTAACGACAAAGAAGATGTCGAGTTTAGTGCAAAGCGTAGCACACATAAGGCTTCCTACTGCCGAAGCATAAGGAACTGCCTTCATCCTCTCTATCTCATCAGGTGTCTTCGGACATTGATCCTTGGATAGAGTGATTCCATACCTGAAAAAGAAAAACCCTTTCTTGGAATCCTGCATGCTAAAATGAGTAAGGATATCATAGATATACTTTGCTAGTGATAAGCCCAATATCTTTTGTTTTCGATCTTGCACAAGCTTGATCCCAAGGATGTGACTGGCTTCTCCCAAGTCTTTTATATTGAACTGCCCAGATAACCATACTTTAACCGTAGATAATGCTCCCACATCATTTTCGATGAGCAAGATATCGTCAATATAAAGTATTAGGTAGATCACCACGCTTCCGTCACGCTTCTTTACACACAGAACTCATCTGGACTTTGATCAAAACTATAAGACTTTATAGCTTGATCAAATTGAGTGTTCTAAGACCTTGATGCTTGCATAAGTCCATAAATGGATCTCTTAAGCTTGCACAACATGTGCTCCTGGCCCTTTGCAATGAATATGTCTGGTTGTATCATAGAGTTACACTAGTCAAGACTTTCGTCAAGGAAAGCTATCTTGACATCCATTTGCCAGATTTCGTAATCGAAATGTGCGGTAATGGATAAGAGAATCTAGATAGACTTAAGCACGGCTACCGGCAAAAAAGTTTTCTCATAGTCGATCCCTTCTTTCTGAGTGAACCCTATAGCAACAAGCCTAGTTTTGAAGGTTTCAACCTTCCCTTCTGCTCCTCTCTTCTTCTTGTAAATCCACTTGCATCCAATGGGTTATATCCCTTCGGGTGGTTCTACAAGTTTCCAGACTTGATTAGAATACATGGATTCCATCTATGAATTCATAGCCCTTTACCAAAGATCTGCATCTTTGTCTTGAAGTGCTTCATTGTAGTTACAGGGCTCGATATCTAGTTCTGCCGGGATCCTATCAAAAGACTCTCCTAAGAACATATACCGATCAAGTTGATGAATAACCCTCCCACTACGATGAGGCACTACCTGTTTATGTACTAGCAGTAACAGGCTGTGCAGGATCTAAACCATGTGTATTAGTACCCTGTTCTTTTTTTTTTGGGTAATTAATTGTGACATAAAAGAAAAGAAAAAATTACATGCTTACAAGGGGCACAACCCCAGGCTTTACAAACACCACCAAAAGAACAAAGCAACCAATGAACATAAAAGGCTTTCGGCTCAGCCATAACCAGACAATAAAAACAACCAAAAGCCAAAAAAGAAGCCAATATGGAAAGCCTATACAATAACAAATGAAGGCACAATCAAAACTAACCACCCAAACATAGAACAGCCAACTTCAAAACCGCAGCAACAGAACCCAAGAAAGGCCACTACAGCAGAATTGAACAGACCTACTCGATTCAAGATATCAAAATAAAGAGAAAAATTTCTCTTCAGCTGCAGCTAACAGAGACTGATCCTCCAAGAAGGCGCAAAACCGGACCCAGATGAGGACCTGATCAGCTACAAAAAAACCTGTGCATGCACCATTTAATCCAACAGCCGAAACAAACTTTGGCCGTATTTAATAAGACCTGGTGATCCACAAAAAAAAAATCGGACCCAAAAAAGGACCTATACATCTATAAGAAGGCTGTTCATTCACCATTGTATCCAACAGTCCAAGCCCACTTCCGACCAAACAGAAAATAGTAAGGAACCGCAGAAGATGTACGTAGAGAAACCATAGCAGTGAGGAATCGCAAAGCACACAGCCGCAGCAACCCACCTCCATCAGTAAACAAAAAAGCTACTCTAAAAGAGATCAAACAAACTTGTAGGCCACAACAAACGGACAACCACCAACACACACCCACCCACGCACACAGCCATTACACAGCCATAAGGGGAAGGCTTATACAGAATCGAAATTACACCTTAGAATGGTGAAGTACACAAGAAGAAGACAAACAGTAAAAAAAACAGCAAGAGCTCCCCAGAAATAGCCAACAGGCAAAAAAAAAGAGCTAGTACAACCAAGAAGACATAAAATCACCTATCTATACTAGAAGCTAGGCATAGAGAAGAGAGATACTATGAACACCCCTCATATCTAGGGAATAGAATAACCTGGAGCAAAAAATAGATATGTGAACGAAGAAAACATGGGCGCAACCTGATAAGCGAGGCATAAACCTCCAAGGAAAGTCCAAAACCTGAGGCCCTTTAAGCTCTCAACCGAGGCTTCTTCCGCCTGGGGGCTACCCACACTCGAGACCTGAACACAGGATCAAAATAAGACCATGAAGGCACAAAAAAGAACAATCAACCCAGAGATATAGATACAGCTAACAGCATAGCAGAACCTCAGCACTCTAAAGATAAGGGGCTAATCTCACACAACGAAACAAACAAGTGTATATCTCAATCTCCAAAAGAAATAAGAAACAAATCTCACTATAAATCCATTTGATAGAGCACTGCACAAAAGAACAAACCAGTTCAAAGAGTTAGAAAAACCTCACAAAACTCTCTCATATATAGTGTTTAAGGAATGACACTCAACGTTCTGAATAAAAGATCCCAAGCCTCACAGCTCCTTAGAGTCTCCACTTTGATCTGCACAAGAGCAAACTATAAGAGGATTGAGTAAATACTATATTACCACTGGGCACCAAGGGGATTATGCCCCTCGCACTTCAGGCATTCCGGCACTGGATCAACAGGGAAAAGGAGTTAGTCATGAGAATCAAAAATAGAATTAAAAAGACTCTATTCCCTTTGGATAACCAAGTTAGGAGATGATATAGGAATGTTACGTCTGGAAGAGCATCTACCTCTAAGAAAGTCACAAATTTCCTTAATAACAACCTTATAATCATGCTTGGAATCCCAAAATTTACAAGAGTTACGCTCTTTCCAAATACAGTAGACTGACACAGATAACGCCAAATTCCTAATCATGGAAGTCAGAGACTAACCACTGACGTGGGAAACGAACTTGTTCCACGAACCATCCCAAGAGGACTCAGACCAATCTAAACCACACTTCACTAGAATGCTTTCCCAAACTTTACTAGAGAAAGGACAATTGAAGAAGAGGTGATCATGGTTTCTAGACTACTCAAGCAAAAGCTACACTGGAAGTCACAGTTCAAGCCGAACATACGAAGCCTATCGCCAGTATTAAGACGACTCCTAACCGCGATCCAAAGGATAAAACTAACCCTAGGGATGTGGTGCTTAAACCACACCAGGTTACACCAAATAGGCCTAGGCTTATAAATACGAATCTCCTCCCACAAAGCACCAATGGAAAATTTATTGCTGGAAAGGAGCCAGCGAATACTATCCTCTTTAGTCGTATCAAGAGCAAACTCAACCTCCCGGGCCAGTTCAATCAAATCCATAGAAACGGTCAAAGGCCATTTCTAGGTATTTCCATCCACAATGGTTTGCACTCTAGCCAACCTATCCAAACCAGAGTCATAAACAATTCTGGATCCCTTTTCGTCAACAATAGGGCCCCACGGGCGCCAAGGGTCCAACCAAAGAAAGGTATCAGCCCCATTCCTTATCTCATAATGCACAAAACTCTTGATAAGAGGCCAAAGTTAGAGAAACTTTCGCCAACACCACAACGCTGATTGGGGAATTTTGACCGACCAGAAGGATTCACGCCTAAGGATATTAGATTTAATCCACATACACCACAGGGATATGGAGCCACCTGTGAGGAGGAACCAGATATGCTTGGCAACCGCAGCCTTATTCTAGGTGATAAGAGATTTAATCCCTAGTCCACCTTCCCGCTTAGTGACACAAACCTCTTTCCATGCAACCTTAGCACTAGAAGACTTCATCTCAGGGCCACTCCACACAAAGACCCACATCAAACCCTCAACCTCCCGAAGAACTTTCTTAGGAAGAATAAACAGAGAAGCCTAGTAAACTTGCATATAGAAAATGATAGAGCCAAGTAACTGTAACCGACCCGCATAAGAGAGGTACTTACTAGTCCAAACTTGAATACGCTTAGCAATCTTATCAATGAGGGGCCAACACTCTTTATAGGAGATTTTAGTGGTAATCAAAGGTACGCCAAGGTAACGCACTGGGAGGGAACCCTCTCCAAAACCTATAGTATCCAGGATATCACGTTTCAGACTGTCAATAACCCTGGAGAAGTAGGCGTCACTTTTGGGCAGACTAGGAGACAAACCCGACATCCTTTGAAAGGAATCAAGGACGCGCCTAACAACACTCACTGACTGGATATTAGCCCGAGAGAAGACCACCAGGTCGTCAGCAAAACATAGGTGGACAATTTTGTCTTTACTACATCTCCAATGATATTGAAAAGGCATCTTCTTTGTGTATTTGGTAAACAAACCAGACATGACTTCCATGGCCATAACAAACAGATAAGGAGAAAGAGGGTCGCCTTGCCTAAGGCCCTTTTTGCCTTAGAAAAAATCATTTAGCTCCCCAGTAATACTAACAGAGTAACTAGGGGATGTCATACACCCTTTAATCCAGATAATCATCCTCTCAAGGAAGCCCATACATCTTAGGGTGGATACCATAAAATCCCAGCTGACATTGTCATAGGCCTTCATGATATCAACCTTAAGAGCACATCTTGGACCCTATTCTGCTTATGGTAGTCGTGTAAAAGTTCTTGGGATAAGAAAATATTATCCGTAATACGCCTACCTTTGACAAAAGCAGATTGGGAAGGAGAGATAACCTCGTGCAAGTGGTCCTTAATCCGATTTGCAATAATCTTAGAAATGCACTTATAGATAGTATTACAACACGAAATAGGCCTATATTCTGTCATGAAAGATGGGTTGGGAACCTTAGGGATCAAAGCAATAAGGGTCGTGTTAGCTTCCTTAAGCATGTGACCCGACGCAAAAAACACCTAATGGCCTTGGTAACATCAACACCCACAACCTCCCAGCCATCTTTAAAGAAGCACGCAAAGAACCCATCGGGACCAGGAGCTTTATTGGAGTTAAGCGACCACATGACTTGCTTGATCTCTTCATCAGTGACCTCCAAGTCCATACGGGAAGCACTGTGCTGAGACAGCCTGTTCTTAATAACCATGTGAGATCCTGGCCCGCTTTCTTTTTCGGCATTTTTTTGATGCGTGTTTATCGTTTTTGATTTTTCATGTTTATATGCTTTTAGATGCATGATCGGGGTTAGATATGTATGTGGGGAAGCTTCTCGGGGTCGTGGGGTGTTATGGTGCGAATTTTTTTAAAAAAAAGAAGATATTTTGTGGCCTATAAATATTTAGTTTTAGATATTTTGAAAAAGATATTTTTGAAAACTTGGTGGCTAAGTTTTCTTTTTCCTCTCACCGAAAGCTTTGCATTCTCTTTAGATTCTCAAGGGCTTGTGGCTCGATTTTCGACGATCAGATAGCAGATTCTTAGTCTCCTCATGGTGGGCTACGCATTCATCCGAACGAAATTTCATTTCGGCGAAGATTGTTTTTGCACATGGTTCGAGACGTCGAGTTTTAACTTATCGAGGTAGGATCCTAGACTCTCTTGTCTAATAAAGGTGCTACGTGTAATCTTGTGTGTTTTTACTGTTTAAAAATGCATGAAATAGTGGTTTATGTTTCGAATAAACTTGGTTTTGGGTTTAAAATCATTTTTGGGTGTTTTTGGTTGGATGAAATCGGGTTTTGAGTGTTTCTCTCGAGGTTTTGTGGTAGTTTTGGGCTTGTGTATGTCCATGGGTTGTTAAAGGGGTCTTTGGATGGTTTAATTTGGGGTTAAGAAGTTTATTCCTTTGCTAGGGTTTGCTTTCCGTCGTTGCCGTATTCCATGGTTGAAAAAAATCTGATTCGGTGGCGTTTATGTCAATACCTTTGCTGTTTGTGTCGACACCTTTTCCTTCTGTTTGGGTTGTCTTTGCTGTGGTTGTTTTGTGTCGACACATTTTTTGTTGTGTTGACACCTTGGTGTCAACACATGTTCTGTTGGTGTCGACACTTTTGCTCTCTGCACATGTTGCCTAACTCTAAGTTCTTTTGTGTCGGCACCTCTGCTGTTTGTGTCGACACCTCCGCTGTTTATGTCGACACATTTTCTGTTTGTGTCGACACCTTTGCTGTTTGTGTCGACATCTTTTTTGTTTGTGTCGACACATTTGCTGGTTGTGCTGAATCCATTTCCTTTGGTCGTGTTGGAGCCTTAGGAGTTTCTTTTGGTCTTGTTGGGCCTGTGTGGGTTCGTGTTTTCCGTGTTGAGCATGTGTGGGTTTGTGTTTGCTATGTTAGGTGTGTGTGGGTTAGTGTTTGTTGTGTTGGGCATGTGGGGGGTTTCTTTGGGTCTTGTGGTGGCCTTTCAGTTGATCGGGTTATGGGGTCCAGTTGACTGGACCTAGGATGTTTTGTTTGGGGTTTTAGTGGTTGGTTTCTTGGTTTTCGATTGGTGTCCTTTGGTATTCAATTGATTAATTTATGGGAATTAGTCGATTCAAATACCTGTGGATTCCGTTTGGGGTTCGGTTGGTCGCGTGGTGGTTTGGGGGTCATGCCGTGGCCTCGGGTGTCGTGTGGTGCCGTCCTCGAGTGTTACGTGCATGGTTAGTTTTGGGAGTTGTGGCACGGTTGTGTGCGTGTTGGTTATGTTCGGGACGTGTAGGTCCGTAGTTCGATTTTAAGGTTAGGTTCTGGTAAGAATCGGTCTGAGGGAGGTTCAGGTGTTGATCTCCGGGTTAGGTGTTGGTTATCCCGGTGTGTGGACGGGTCCCGGTTTGTGGATGGGTCGTTCGGGTATCGAATGACGGGTGTGTGGCATGTGATGTCATGTCGGCTTATGTGACAGGTGGCGTCATGATGTGTTATATTTGGCTATGTGCGTATAACTAGTTATGTGCATTTATAACTGTAGTTTATTTATGCATGGATTATGTAAGGAGAATTACATGGCTTTGATAGCGTTATGTGTAATGTGATTTATGCTTTAAAACTCAGTGTTTTATAGGCATGTAACGTGGTTTGTGAAGCGTAGCATTGGTACGTAGTGTTATGCACTAAATCCTGGTTAGGTTTGCATGGGTACGAAGTGGTATAGATTTATACGTAGTTCTGTGAATGTTAACCCTGGTTAACGTTGGGTGTGCGTGTGTGTGTGTGATATCTGAAGGGTTGAAATGAGATCCTGATGAGGCACGAGCATGGGTGTGTGTGTGATATCTGAAGGGTTGAAATGAGATACTGATGAGGAACGAGTGTGGGTGTATGTTCGATATCTAAAGGGCTGAAATGAGATCCTGATGAGGCACGAACGTGGGTGTGTGTGCGATAATTGAAGGATAGAAACAGTGAAACGAGATCCGGATGAGGCACTTGCGTGGGTGTGAGTGCGATATCTGACCGATTGAAACGAGATCTTGATGATGCACGGGTGTGGGTGTGCGATATCTGAAGGCTGAAACGAGGTCCTGAAGAGGCATGTGTATATGTGTTGCATGAATTGCATATCGGGACGGAGAGACCATTTTTCTTAAAAGGAACTGTATTAACGGCCTGCGGGAGTCGAAATACAAGAATCGTTTTCTATACTCCGATGTGTGAGTCAAAATGGTTGTATCCTCTCTTTCCCGTTGCTTATGAAAATTATTTTCTGGCACTGGTGAGTCGTGATCCAAAACTATTTTTAACTATTTTTATGACTTGAAAAAGAGTTAAAAGCTACAATTCAATTTCCTAACATGCCTTGTTTATATTGCATGTGTTGTTTAGTATCTGCTGAGCTTTGGCTCACAGTGTGGGATTTGATTTTCTTTAGGTACCGGTCACGCAGGTTGATCTGGAGGTGCCGGAGGAAGAGTATAGTCTTCTTTTTTGTTTCTTTTATATCATGTATGTGTATTACATGTTTCTTGGCATTGGAACCGTGCAATGTAAGCCGTTTGGCGTTTATATACAATGCATGTATGTTTTATATTGAGGGTGAATTCTCAGGTTGGGTGTTATGTTTGTTGGTTTATGGGTGTTTCACGTGGTCCAAATTTTGGGGTGTGACAAACCCCATACAACTCACTCTCATCAAAATGAACCTGAGCCGAAACAGTACCTAAGAGGCCCTGGTAATACTTAACAATATGCTCAGAAATACTTGCCCAGTCAGAACAAAGAGTACCATCCTCTTGAGTAACCACCGAGATCCTAGATCTATTACGCTGGGAATCGATGGATTTGAAGAAAAACTTAGAATTCTGGTCCCCCAGGTTAAGCCATTGGATCCTCGATTTTTGCTTAAGGAAACTCTTCTCTGCAATACTCAACTCCACAAAAGACCTATAAGCTTCCCATTCCTGATCAAAGATCACGGTATCTAGAGGATCTCTATCCAACTGATGTTGGACATCTTCAAGAATCAATCTTTAGCTCTGGACCCTACCCGGCAGATCACTAAAAAATTCTTTGCTTAACTGCTTCAACTTACCCTTTAACATCTTATGCTTTTTACCGACAACATACATCTCAGAACCATGAATTTGTTCATTCCAAACCTCCCTAACCAAGGGGAGAAACTTTGGGCTTTTGGCCCAAAAGTCAAAATATTTAAAAGGTTTGGACACTTTGGGTTTATCAAAATTGAGCAGAATCTCAATACGGGAATGATCCGAGAGGCCAGGAGGGAAAAAGAGAGCACTAGATTGGGGGAAGAGAGTACCCTAGGCATCATTCACAAGGGCTCAGTCAATCTTAGATTTGATAGAACTTGCACCGTTTTTATTATTAGACCAAGAAAATTGAAGGCCACTATATCTAAGATCATCCAACTCAGCTTTAAAGTGACACTGATTAAAATCCTCCATATACCCCGGCCACTTAGAACAACCACCCACCCTCTCAAGAGGATACCAGACAGCATTGAAATCACCTAGAAGCAACCATGTAGATCTATCTAGGCAAGGAGCAAACAAGTTAATTTTCTTCCAGAGACCCTCCCTTTCAGAATAGGAGTTAAGCCCATAAACAAAGGTAACCCAAAAGGAGACTTTTTCCTCAATAAAATTGACCTTACAATGAATCCATTGATCCCCAGTATCCAACACTTGGATATCAACAAAAATAGGATCCCAACAAACCCAGATTCTACCTAAGACCCCAAAATTACAATTATTAACCAACTTCTAACCGGGGAATTTTTTTTATCAAAAATGGATTGTGCCTTATCTTTTTTGACCTTAGTTTGATTAATGGCAAAAAGTCTAACCTGTGATTTCCTAACAAAACCCCTAAGCTTATGTTGCTTTATAATGCTATTCAGACCACGAACATTCTAGGAAAATATATTTGACATAAAAAAGAATGCTAACGAACTGACCTTTTTTTCTTCTTTTTACTAGTGTTCAGCTTCTTCCCTGAATGAGTGGAGGAAGAATGCTCTTGGTCACCCTCTTCTCCTGGAATAGGGGGATCCTGCTCCGTCCCTTGCCCTTCCAGCACAACCGATTCTAGGACTTTTGCTGATTGGCTTCTTGTAAGGGGAGTTTAAACTAGAGGTGAATCGGCCATTCTAGCAATCGGGCTAAAAGGAGTAGCACTATGCGTAGGCAAACCAGTAACCGCAACTTCATGTATTTTGGATTTTCCTTCCCCCCAATAACCTCACAAGGAACCAAGTTAGAGGAGGAGGGAACAGCAGGGAGATCAACTACCCGAATCTCGGACTCAACCGCTTTGCCTTTTCCTACCCGAACCCATTCCTGCTGATCAATCCCAGGTATATGAACTTTGTACCGTTTAGTGTCATGACCAAAAGCTTTACAGTGTGAACATACAGTGGGAAGACCTTGGAATTCAACACCAACCACAACTGTGTCTGCATCACACTTCACAGTAACTGAGTTCTGTAGAGGCTTAGCCGCATCAACCTCTATACAAACTCTAGCATAAGAAATCCGTTGTTTGGTATCTGTAGCTCTGCCAAGGTATAGGGGTGCTCCAATCACACTAGCAATTCTACTCAGACAGTCCGAATTCCAAAATTCAAGCGGGAGATCATGCAATTTGACCCAAATCAAAATTTTGGAGATAGCTTCCTTAGTGAATTTAAATCTCTTTTTCCAGGGTTGTAGGATTAGGAGTTTACCTGAGAAATGCTAAGGTCCTCTATCCATGATAGACTCCATGGCCTCAACGCTCTTGAACTTAAAAACGAAAAACTCCTTGTCATTCTCAAACACATCAGTCAAACCATCTTGTTCCCATAAAGTCCTCGCAGTAGCTCGAACCAAGCCGAAAGCCAAAGGAGCATCCAAGAAATATCCCACCAGACAATCCTCCCATGTTTTTTCATCCACAAGACCCTTCTCTATCTCAATAAGATCAGGGCGGTTCGGGTTAGGGGGTTCAACAAACTCGAGCCGAGAGCCAAAAGTACTATGGTTAGTCAACAATGAGGCTTAGGACTTTGTCTTTGGCAAATTAGCAAGCACCTTAGGGGCAGTCACTTCACCGTCGGCATCACTACCTTCTCCAGGCAGGCTCGTAGACACCACCTTAGCCCAAGATCGAGTAGCAACATACTTCGTTTGAGATGATCGACCACCAAATCTAAACGGAACCCACCCCCCTCGACCCCTAGTAGATCTAGGCTAGGAGGAGGGGTCTCGAATAGGGTCACCATGTATAGCGTTTATCCTCTCAAACCGTTTGTGAGCTTCTTCAACCGAAGTTTGAGTTTCAGTAGCTTTACCCTCCTTATGCGGAAGAGCCTCAGAGAGCCTCTATTTGACCCTCTGCCATAGATTTATCACATAAAGCCATGTTCAATCTTAATAGATCCATGAAAACATCGTCCTTTTTGCCTTCAAGTTCGTGAACCACTTCCGTCGGGTTGCTTTGGAGGGATAAAGATGGAACCGTGGAAGGACACGCTCCCTTTAGCCGTAAAATCCTATTTTCCAATACATAAATCAATTCCGAATTAACTAGCTTGACACCCTCACGAATGTTAGCAATCTCTCTTTCCAACATGTCATCAACATTCGAAAGCACGGATTGAACCGTACTAGCCTCTTGAAAAACCTCACTAAGCTTCGCCGGCATTCGTTGTCCACCGCGAGAAGGGACGTGGCATCCACTTCCTGAGCATCTCCGTGGATGGGGAGAGACTCCCCTGCACTCGGATCCGACATCGCAAGTCAAGAGAAAACGATCTTCGAGTGAGAGAACTATAAAGAAGGAGCCTGGAGTCCATCGCAAGGTAATGGAATATTAGTGACTTGTGGTTCCTCTTCCGTTCTACTGGTGTTTCTTCTTATTTCTTTCAGAACAATTTGGCTATTGGGCTTGTGATCCATAATATAATCCACTTCCAAGAATCAGACATTGGTGCTAACAATGACTTTTTGATCCTTAAAATTATAAAATAGATCACCCTTCGTTCCCTTGAGATACTCCACATTGATTTGTGCCACCGGCTATTTCATGGTTCCCAAAACCCATGTTTTTCACGGATCTTCATACTGTTATTCGTCCTCCTTTTTATTTTATTTTATTTTGATTACATAAAATAAAAAAAACTAGAAACCGAAAAACATAATTTTTGACATTGATCCTATGTCTCAGTAGAGTTCACAATTAATCTACCACGATCCACCCTTGTGGTTAAAAAAATAATAATCATTCATTCATTCAATCGAACATGAAAATAAATAATGATCATAAAATTGGGATTTAGAACGCCTGCAAAATAAAGTTAGCAACTGTAATAAAACTACCCAACCCCGATAACAGTAAACAAAAAAAAATGTCTCTGAAACCAATTTATTGGAGGTAAAACTGCCAAGATCATTATTTTTGCAAAGGATTATCTGAAAAAATTAACTGGACGGGCAAACTCCGAAATGAACTCCAGATAAAACTTTTAACGTTGAACGATCAAATTAAAACCCGTGCAACCAAAGTAAATTTAGAAGAATACCTTTTGTTGATTTATTCTTCAACTACGATTTGATTCCGAGTTGAAACTCCTATTAGATCTTCTACCGTATTCTTGTATGCGATCCTCGAACGTAGTGTGGGATACGGACTATCGAGAACTCGTACTGGCAGAACCCAGATATATTTTAGTCTTGAAAGACAAAATATGATAAATCAATGATATAAAACTGCTACAGCCTACCTGCATATATATAGAGTTACAGCAGGGACCTAGGAAGTAACTATGAGTAAGACTTCCAGTAGAACACAGATACCTACCAGTGGTTTCTGCAATTATGGAAAGACGCAGTGGTTTCTGTAATTTTCATAAAATACTGAATTACAGTTCACACCACTAAAGAACTATAATTGCACTTTAACCCATAATTTCAATAATTTATTGCATTGAGCTCCTGTTATTAAATGCTTACCATTTCTCCCCGCGTTAAGATTCCCGATACCTGTCAATTGAACTTAGTTACTGATAATTTAATTTCAATGGCATCTTGATATTTCTTAAGCCCTTCTGCTTAACTTATTTGACTGCCATATAATCAAATTCACTTGCAGGGTTTGGTCCGGTCAAAACTTATAAGCTTTCTTAAGGGGGTATCGTCAATCCCAATTTTTCGGGACGTGAATTCTGTCAATAATTAATATTTGTCATATAAATAATACTGCTATCCAACTCACCGAGAAAATATACCCATATAAGATAGCACCCTCTAATGAATCAAAACAACGAATATTAAATACATGCAAATCAATAATTATTTTAGGATTCAGAGGACAAGCACTATTCATAATAATCTTGGGGTGTGAATTAATTTATATAGTCAGTATAAAATTAATTACACCAAATGTCCCG
>JAULJZ010153261.1:0-29460 GCA_032270985.1 Heliamphora pulchella
TCAACTTTAATTGTTCAAAATGTGTTAACACTTTCATTTTGGAAATATGAAATATTATCCATTTAAAGACATTTATTTTTAGAAAATAAATTATGAAAATCATCAAAATCAAATTAAGAAGCTCTTGGGCTAACAGATTGATACAAATGTTTTTGGGGTGATAGATATACATGTTAGGACTATGTTTCATGAAGAGAGTTAAGTTCTGTTATGCTTCTAATCAAGGGCAAAAATTCATTGAACATAAAAAGTCCAAAAATGACATTGTCTGGTAAAATCGAATTATAACAAAAATTGTCCGATCAAATCACTCCAAATAAATTTTAAATGAAAGATACTCAAAATTCTTTTTCTGGACATAAAGCTTGACCTGAGGAGATATTTCAAAATTTTTCTAAAAATAGTCAAAGTGGACTCTTTTTTTGCTCGTTTGGCGTCAAAGCATAAAAATTATGTTTTGGGTCGTTAGACATCATTTGAGGCTCTACCAAAAATCACACATGCTAATAATAACTTCATGAAGTTTCAGTAAAAATAGGTTTTGAATAAGACACTTTTACGTCCCACGACAAATTTGGGTAAGAGGTTAAAAGGGCCTTCTTCTTGGTTGTTATTCTGTGGACTTGTTCGTATCCTTGTTTAACTTATTTATTGGGTCCATATATGATATTTAACATCCAAGATAAGTATATTCTAGAGGTCTTAAGATGCTCATATCATACTTTGTCTAACTTATAGAAAAGAAATCAAAACATAAGGCGTTATTTCAACCACCTCCACAAGGCTATGTACTATTCGATTCTTTTTGAACCTTCTTATTTCAATCCTTGTTTTTTAGGGCTTTAAATGTTATTAGATGTTGTAGAGAGGGTTTAGAAGAGAAGGTTAAGGATGGTTTTAGGAGTGTCTACTTTAAAGGTCTTGATCAAAGAAAGTTAGGACTTAAGCTTTAGCCCTTCGGGATCACACTTCTTTCTTTTATTCCTTCTTCTTTCTTCTTTCTTCTTCTTCTTCTTCTTCAAGACTCACTCTATCTCTAGATACTCCTTGTTGACCGAAATGAACATGCAAAATATGGTGGAGAATGGCCTTTCATTTCTAGGCTCGAGGAAAGACTTGACGTGTAATTTTCATGAACTTGTTTGGTAATTAATATGAATAGGCTAGGGACTAATTTCATAATTATAGCCTTCTAGGTTAATGTGCTGTCAAGAGATGAAATGATGAAGAGTTGGAGAGATTTTAACTAATTAAAACTCTTTTAGCTAAAAAGAAAAAGAAAAGTGTCTACACTGTCTGGGAAAATAATTTGACACAAAAAGTGATCAAAGTTTGTGACTTACTTAATTCTCTAGAATTAAAATTTTATTCTAGAATTAATTCTCTAGAAAATAAAAATATTAAAAATCCGAAATTACTCCATTTATACTAAAAAATTCCCAATGCAATATAAAAATGCATGTTCCTATGACAAGTCTCACAATCTACCAAAAGTACAAAAGTTGTACTTTCTTGGCACACCTTTTAAGGTGGCCAGTCACATGGGATGCTTTATAAATTTTTTTTCATAATTGATTTTTTATTTAATAATTCTTGAATTTAAAAATTTGGGCTAAAAGAATTAAATTTGGACCTTTCTTTAATTTCAAGTTGGGCATGATCCATGAACTTTTCTTTTAATTTTTGTGGGCCTAAAATAAATAATTTGGGGCTTACTTGAATTCGGTTATTCTTCCTATTTGGGCCTCATTGTTAGTCTTGGGACTTATGTGTGTTTAGGTTTTAGTGAATAAATGGGCCTTATACTTTTGGGCCAAACTTTCTATTTCTTTCTTTATCGGACTTTAAGGACATGGGCTCCCAACTTTGTAACTTTAAACTAATACTAGACTTAGTCCATCCTCATTCTTGGGTTCAAGAAAACTCTAAATTTAGTTTGGCTCTTCTCTTGGGAGTTTGGTTCAAAAATTCCCTTCCATAGCCAATGTTCTGTTTAAATTCGATTCAAATTTTCTTTCATATTAGTTTTCAGATATGAGTTATTACAATCTACCCTCCTTAAACAAATTTTATCCTTGAAATTTGCATTTTTTATTTAAAAATATGTGGATACTTCTATCTTCTTGGAATACAAATTTCATCTCTTAGGGTATTTTAAAATTACTTTCTTTTAACAGCACATCGTATGATGACCACTAAAACTAACCCGCATGTTAGGTTGAAACCTGTCATATTTAAAGGCATCAAATCATATAGCATAACTCTACCCCAATTTCTCAACAAATAGATTCTAAACACACTTTTCTCTGACACTTTTCGACTTAAGGTAACTACCACTACGTTGGCCTACCCTTGTTAACAATGGATCATATAGTCGTAATCTGTAACTACTTTTGCGAATTTCCTTCCAACTGATTGAACAAAACATCGACCCAATGCAAAGGATACTTGCTTTTAATAGTGATTCTTCTTGGCTAACAATAATAAATTACACATTCTTAGAATTTCAGTCTTCTTCTTTACAAACAACACAGGTAGGTCACAAGGTGAGACTCTAGGTTTGATGAAACACTTATCTAACCACTCTTTCAATGTTTTTCCCTTCTTGTAACCTAGCAGGTAACATTCTATAAGGTGGCAAGGATATAGGCGCCGTGCCTGGACATAGGTCAATTATAAACTCAACATCTAGATCAAAGGGTATTCCTAGTAAATCATCTGGAAATACACATGGGAACTTTCAAACAACTAGCATCTCAAAAGTTCTTTTCCTCTCAACTCTTTATTAATTACTAGTGCCAAAAACCATGGCAACCTTTTTTTTTTGTAACAACCTTGTAATTTTAAAAACGAAACTCATTCCTACCCCTTTGGAATACAAATTTCTTCTCCCCGAATATTTTAAGGATCACTTACTTTTCAAGCAGTCTAAGGATGCATTACAATAATTAAACCATCCCAAGTATTAGGTTGAAACCTATCATACTCAACAACATCCAGTCACTAACCTGTCTTTATCTCCTAATCTCACAAACAAATTCCATATTCATTTTGAATTACCATTTCTTTGTCTTAATTAGATTCTCATAGATATTTATCTCGAGGACCATTAGTCTAGTCCATCCACCTGCATTGTCACCATTTTTCAAATCTAATATCACACTCAAACTATTGAATAGGAACTTATGTTCAGACTATCTCCCTACTCCGTTAACGTACTCAAACTTCAGATTATCACTGTACGTCAGGCTATCTCCCCAATCCAATAACACATTCAGACTTAAAACTCTATGATGGGCTACCTTCCCAATCCGATAACATACTTAGACTTCCGATTAAGAAACTATATCTAGCTAAGAAACATTTCTCTAATGGACTTCACGTACATTTAAACCCCAAATAACCATTCAATTTGTGTCAATGGTGACTGCCTTAATCGTAACCATTTGACCTCATCTGACCTTTTTTTTGAACCATTTGGGAATATTCCATTGAATCTCTGTAAAGGATTTTTTGACCGTCTCTAAGCCATTCTAACCCCTAGCCACATATCATGCAGTCTAGTACATCTTTCGAAATCCTCGACTAAACGTTTGACCACTCGCCGCCTCAGGTTGCCTATCCTAAGTCCTAGATCGATGAGAAACAACAGTTATTGGACTTTAGCGCTTTCATGAGAAACTCGGATCGTGCACATCCTCAGAAGAACCACCCGACACATTATCGATTTGCAATGCAGATCTCTACCTAGAGTTAAAGCACAGAATATTAGCCAACATCCGCGCTTAACATGTTTAGAAGATCAATAACTCCGACTGCAAGAACTGTTAAGTAAAGGCTTATACAACATCTCTAATTGAGACCTACACGAAGGTTTTTATCGCCAACACTGATAATGTTCACATAGGACCCGTAGGAGTGTGGCACGTGGGAGTACAATAGAAACGCTACGGCACTTGGAAGTATCGTGGGACTACGCGATCAAACTCTGATGGTTTTATTCACACCTATTCTAGTTGAGCCCCTATGTGTTATGTGCCTCACTCTTTGTAATCGCTCTTTATACTCGAACTCGAATGATAAGAAATACAAATGAATAAATCTTAAATTAACTCCTTGAGATCCTAAAACCTAGAAACAATTAAAACCTTAAAATGAAGACTTACTAGCCACAACACCTTCCCTCTTTATTCAGATGACAGGTAGACGACCTAACCATCAACAACCAGCAGATGGACCTGCAAACGAAGGAACGCTAGGATTAGCCCAAGTCTTGCGTGAGCTTGCCACCTGCATTAACCATCCTCACACCTGAGATAGGGCATGGTTCTTATCGAAACATAGAAAACAACGAGCCCCTACATTCAAGGGAGGAGCTGAACTGAGAGTAGCTGAAGAATGGCTGAGAGCTATTAAGAAATTATTTAACTCCATGGGAGTGCAGACCGATGCCGATCGAGTAGCTCTAACAGCACACCTACTGGAAGGAGAAGCTGACTACTAGTGGTCTATGATAGACAACACCCAAGATGTGGCAGCTCTGACTTAGAATCGGTTTGAAGAATTATTTTTGGAAAAGTACTTCCCAGGTCCCTTTCGATAGGGACAAGTCAAAGAATTTCTGGAACTAAAACAAAGATCTATGTTAGTAACCCAATACGTCAACTGCTTCGAAGAGTTGAGCCGATTTGCCGCAACCCTCATACCAGACGAAAAATCAATGGCACGAAAGATTGAGTGGGGCCTAGAACCCTCTATCCGAACTAGAGTCATCTGCTTATAGCTTTTGACTTACACTCAAGTAGTACAAGAAGCCCTATTGGCAGAAACAGACTTAGCTGACTCTAGAGAAACGAAACACCAGCTCTCGAGGACTAGTAAAAAGCAATCGAGTGTTCGTTCTAAGAAAACCATATCAACAAGAGAACAAACAAGTGCAGCCAAGGGATTCCTCTACAAAGTTTATAGTCTGCTATAAATGTCACCAACCAGGATATAAGAGGTTTGAGTTCCCACGCCTAGGACATAGGACTCTGAATAACCACTCCTAGTAGTGGTGGCAACCCCAGAACCATCCACCAAAATACCCACAGCAAGCTCAGGTCGCCCGACTAGTAGCTAACCAACAAAATAGGTTGGGAAGGTCACCGCTTGACAAAAACCTGAGGC
This sequence comes from Heliamphora pulchella, assembly GCA_032270985.1. Taxonomy (NCBI): domain Eukaryota; kingdom Viridiplantae; phylum Streptophyta; class Magnoliopsida; order Ericales; family Sarraceniaceae; genus Heliamphora; species Heliamphora pulchella. The sequence goes on from JAULJZ010153261.1 coordinate 5,170, forward strand.
TCCAAGGAGGACGTATCTTTGCTCTGTAGAAGAAGGAAGTAGAAGGCACCCAAGTTATGAAAGGTGTGTTTGCGCTATTCAATACCTTAGTGAAAGTGTTGTTTGATTCTTGAGCATCCTTTTTTTTTTTCATATCTTTGGCATGTAGGCAATCTCTGCCCATAAAACCCAAAGTGTTAGATCAAACTCTAAGTGTCGATACACCCTTAGAATATCTCACGTGAGTAAACTTTATTTGTAGAGCGTGCATGTCGAGAGTACCAACACCCTTATGCCATGCGACCTGCGAGTTAGGGATTTTAACAAATACGATGTGATTCTCGAAATAAACTGGCTCTCCAAACACCACGCTATCATCTATTGCTAACATAAGAAGATATGGGCAAAAGTAGAGAATTACACTATTATACGGATTCAAGAAAAATGACATGAAACCCTGACACCGATTAATGCGAAGGTGTGAAGATCAAGTCACTTCAACGTAAGATTAGCTTACATGCTTGCCGATACAAACGCCCTGTTAGTCCCCGAGTTACCACAAATTGTATGCGAATACAAGGACGTAACTTCAAAGAGAACTTAATAGAGACCTAAGGCTAGGTACTCCAGAGGAAAAGTGATTATGTTAATAGAAGTTCTAGGGAAGCACCACGAAAGTAAGAAAGCTGAGACGAGAAGGCATAATGCTAGTAAATCATCTCCAACCCTTCACACGATGAAGTACGATACGAAATTTCGAAGATGAAATTTGTTTAAGGGGGTAGTTTGTAACACCCCAGTACAGACCCTAGTAATAGAAACTTGGTTTATAACGACCAGTGTAGCGATCCAACCAAAACCCTAGCATTAGCGATGGTTGGTTGACAAAATCTTAGATCGCTAGAAGGATAATAACCCTAACTGGCCTGAAAACCCTAACTCGGCCCGAAAACCCTAATTCGATCCGAAAATCCTAAAGAGACCAAATCCTCAGAGGTAAAATCCTAATACTCAGAGAAGACTCCTAACATCCTAAATTAAGTAAATAACATGAAATATTAGATTAAAAATCAAAAATTCTTATAATTAGGGTAAAATGATCATTTTGCCCCTAGTACAGCAAAAAGTCTTAAAAATCTAAAATTTGACACATGGACACCCTAAATTAGATATTTAAATACTATTAAGCAATAAAAGATAAAATAACATCAAAAATAACAAAAATGCCATTAGAGGCCGGCCACATTGGAAATTGTGCCCAAAAAACTACTTTTTGCAATTTTAAAACTCAAAAATGAGAAAAAATTGTATAAATTAAGCATCGTTATGACCCCAGATTTTTTATACAAGTAACATATATAATAATATAGGTCAACAAAAGTTAAAAAAAAATTATTTAAAATTTCTAAACAATAAATAAGTCAAAAAGACAATTATAGTCAAACTAGCTTAATTTAATTTTAAAACCTACACCTATTTAATTAATTGGTATCAAAATTATGATAAATCATGGAAAGACTAAATTAATTATAAATACATTAATATATTTGGTTTTAGTTGGTTTAGATACCAAAAAGATACATAAAATTTATATTTTATGTATCTTCTTTTACAAAATGGTGCCAAAATACAATTTAAAAATCCTAAATTAATACAAATCAGATCTTGAGCCAGCCAAGTCTGCCATGGCAGAACCCCACCTGCCAAATTTGATTTCTCAATGTCTCAAATAGTACCCACCTCTCATGCAACCAATAGGAATTGAAGAAAATTCAAAATAAAGCTTGGAAAGCAATTATTATGTCTCTAATGTATTTTCATTATAAAAACACAACCAAACACCCTTCTCTACATGTATTTTTGGCCGAGAGTGTTAGGGAGAGAACCAAAAAAAATTTTCTGAGTCTTCTCAAGGGAAGAAGGAGAGAAGAAGAAGAAAGAAGGAAGGAAGGAGATGCCAGGAAGTTCAAGGTGTTAGCATTAAAGCTAAGTCCCACTCGTCTTCAACCTTTTCAACATCAAATATGGTAAGTAAACTCTCTGAAACCCTATGATATTTTCCCATAAGATAACCTTCAATCCATCTCTATAACCAACCCTAAGAAGATAAAATAAAGAATAACTCAAAAAGGCGTCGTATGAGTAGTTTATGGGCTGTTTATGTATGAGCAATCTTTGCATGTGTGTATTATTGAGTTTTATGGCTTAAACATGTTTCGGAGTTTTAGTTTATATGAGTTTAATACATGCATACAAAGAAAACACATAAAAAATGCACGCAACATAAGCTAAGCAACTAAAACCCTAGCTAACCTAATTTTCTGGGCTTACCTACTTTCTACCATGAACTTTAAAACATCATAACTAATTGTAGAAAAATGATCTTAGATTGATTTTTGTGTCCAGACCTAGATCTGTGAGTTATCTTTCATACAAAATTGGTTTCAGGTGAGTTCGTTGGGTAGAACATCAGATATGTCATTTTTTCTAAAGAGTATCAGATCATAACCACTCTGAGTTGCAAACCTATAAACCCGACGTTAGAGTGAGAACCGATCTTGGGTAAAAACATAAAACATGTAGAGTACATATTTATCTTTCTATTCACCAAACTTGCGCCAAACATATGATGTTTTGATAGATCAAAGTCCTTGCCAAAGTCACTGTTGAGATTTAGTGACTGACAGACCTGTCTATCACACATTTTTGTGAGACCTACAACCTAAATTTTTAGAAGCCAAATCAAAAAGTGGTAAACATGAAAAATGTAACTAATACATTAAAAAAATTACTGGGAAACAATCATCCCAAACTACCCTCGGATGATACCCGAAAGAGTTTGAGCATTTTCTGTTAAAAATACATTCTGCAGACCATTTTTAGACTGACTGAACCCTTTTTATAAATTAGCCAAAATCTCGAACGTTTTCCAAACAACATGCCCTAGTACAAAACATGAAACTTGTAGGGGACACCTTAAACTAAAGCCTCACCAAACATCAGACCTAGAACCCTTGAATTGATGCCCCAAAACAGTGGCCAACAGAGGCCCAATTTCTGTGTTTTTCTCTGGAAAATACTGAACGGTCTTTACTTAAATAAAATGAATGACTCACGTGCCCTAGGATCTAACCTTAGTGATAAACATGAAAGTTGTAGGGAATAATTTAATCTAATTGGTGTTAAAATTTTAGGAATTAAATATATGTTTATGTATTTCAAAACACTATCACAACTTTAAAACTAACAATTGAATAATTACCTAAAATTTGCTAAGTGTGCGAATGGTATGTTGCTTTATGGGACTTGAGTGCGTGGACTTGTACGAACTTTTTGAGTGATTAATGTATGAAAATGATATTTTTTACGAAGTGAACTCATGCCAATTGTCCGATTCCATGTCGCCTAAGTTATGATTATGTTTCGCATGCCTGTATTTTATGCTTTAGCAAGCTGTACCGTGTACCATGTTATGTTTATATACCATGCAATGGTTAATTGTACATGAGAGGCATATTACACGTCATAAACATTCCTACATTTGCATCTTGGGTTATTAAAGTCCTTTTCGTATCTATCATGGTGGGTTGGGTTATATTGAAATTATTCTTTTTTCGGCTGCTAGTTTAGGGCGTCCTTAGTAGTCATTTTTGTAACTATTTTGGGATATATTCCCTCCGAGCACCCTGGGTGTGTCCCCAAATTTCAAAAGAAAGATTTATTATTATGAATACTGTTAGGCACCACGGGTTTGTCACTAGCACTATAATTTTGGTAATTTACACCTTGGGTTGATACTAAGAGAGGATCCTAGTTTTTAATGTGGGTAATCCCATAAAGTTCCATCACGGCTATGACAATAAGTCCATGAGGTGGCAATAATATAAAGTCCATCAATGCAATGACAATACGTTTCCGAGGTGGCAATAATATAAAGTTCTATCACGACATTAATAAGTCTCTGAGGCGGCAATGAAAACAAGTCCCATCACGGCGATGACAATAAGTCTTTGAGGCGGCAATAATGATAAGTCCATACAAGTAATATAAATAAGTCCTAAAGTGGAACTCCTATTTTTATTTCTGGATACAAGTCGGGTTGGGCATCTGTATTGCATTTATCTGCATCACGCACTCACACAATTGTTCTTATATATGCTTACCCTGTTGAAAATGTTAAATTATCTGTCTCTTTGGCCTTAAATTGTATTGGGTATTATATGATTTGTATTGTAGGATATTTTGTAGTGAGTTTGTTAGATGGTTTATGGAATTTGCTTCTAGGTTTTGGCTCATGGCATTCGTGCCACGAGTGTGATGAGTTCTTTGAGAAAGTTGCCCCCACCAAAGAAGACGGAATTGAAGAACATAGTGAGTGGTAGGAGCCAGCAGACCCCAACAATGCTAGCTGAAGAATTGAGTTTTATCCTTTGTTCTTTTTGTTTAGTTTCCACGGGCGTACTGTAATTTTTGTTAAATTTTTCTAGTGAAACTATAATCGTTATATACTTATGAACAATTCAGAACTCTTAATGATGTAATATTTATGATATTTAAATATGAATGAATGGCTAGAATATTCCCCTTATCTATACTTATGTATATCCCGACGTGCCTGGATGACTAGGCGTCACACTAGGTCTCGCCAGAAAACCCATCCCTTAATATTTGTCATGTTACCACAATAGGCACTCACCTCCTTTGTACCATTACGTTCCTATACACCAATGTTCCGATACACCTTGTCCCCGCACATCACCCTTCCCATCCAGTACTAAGTGTACTTGGCTAAGTGCCGTGATGCGCGATTTACTGTCGTCACTCTCCCCGTCTCATACGACATGTACAAGGTTGAATGTTGTGTGATGGATCGAGACAAGGCATGGCTCAAGACATGGCACGGCTCATGACATCAATGGACCCTTCCTCAACCCCACAAAAAAATACACAACCCATCCCATATCCAACCCCAAGTTCGTTTCAAAGGATATTGTTTATTCGAATTTCATGGTTTGGTTCTCTCTACGTATTCTTAGTCAACTAATTATGCTTCTAACACAAGGTGTCTAACCACTCTTAAACATAATTTACATACTATAAAAACATCAACAAGTTTCATGCATGAAAAGTTAAAGGCATAACATAACTAATCACACACTTAGGCACATCATTCAATTAAACTAAAAATTTAGCTTTTAAGGTTCTGACCGTAAAATATTTTAAAAATAATAAACGTCATTAGGTTGCTATGAAATTTAACGAGATGGTAGATATACATGGCAGGGACATTTTTAATGAACAAAGCTAAGTTGTGGGTTGCTTCTAAACAGGGATAAAAATTGTTTGAATAGAAAGGTCCAGAAACGACGTTGTTTGGTAAAAACGAGTTTTAGAAAAAATCGTTCAGTCAAATCACTCCAAATAAATGAAAGATAACTAAAAAATCTAACTCTAAACATAAAGACTGGCTTGGGGGGATATTGTTGGAATTTTATAAAATTCGACAAAGGAGACTATTTTTCTGTTACTTTGGCGTAAAAGTGTCAAAACTTTGTTTGGTGCACTTAGACATCTTTCTAGGTTCTACCAAAAATCACACATGCTAAAAATAAGTTCATAATGCTTCAATAAAAATAGGTTTGGAAAAAGACTCAGTTTGGTTTATCAAAAAATTTGGGTAAGATAGAAAAAGTAGCTTTTTCTTGGCTTTTCTTCGGTAAACTTGTTTCCATTCCATTTAACTTAGATTACGGGTCCATACATTTAATTTATACTTAAAACCAGTACACTCTAGAGAACTAATTAACCACATAACATACTTGTTTCACTCATGGAAAATAGAAAAAAACAAGAAGGCGTAGTTTCAACCAAATTAACTTAGCTATCTTCTATTCGATTCTTTTTAAATCTTCTTATTTCTAATCTTGGTTTTAGCTTCTTAGATCATATTATTTGTTGTAGAGAGAGATTAAAAGAGAAGGTTAAGAATCTTTTTAGGAGTTCATACGTTGAAAGTCTTTATCACTAAAGGTTTGGGCTTAGCTTTTGCTTTCCAATTTCTTCCTTCTTCTTCTTCCTTTTCTTCTTACTTTCTTCTCCTTATTTCTTCCTCCTTGGGACTCTCTCTCTCTAAGCCTCTTAAGTTGGCCGAATGGTGTGGGAAGAGGGGTGGGGTTGGTCTTGCTTTTAGAGGCACATGGGGAAGGAATTGAGGTACAAGCCTTAGTTTAGTTAGGGACCTATTTAGTTATTTAGGTTTAATAGATTAATGAAGTGTCAAGGGATGATGATGGAGGTTTGGAAAAAATTTAGTTGATTAAAACTCTTGCATCTAAAATATAGATTAAAGAAGTAGAAAAGTGCTTAAAATATCTACGAAGATATTTTGGATCAAAAGATGATAGGTGAACTGTTGGAGGTAAACTGCAATGATCATTGATTTTGTAAACAATTTTTCAAAAAATAAAATTGGACGGGCAATTTTCGAAACAGGCTCCAAATAATTTTTTTTTGATGTCGAATGATCAAAATAAAATCCGTGCCACCACAATTAATTTAGATGAATACCATTTGGTTAATTTTCTAACTACGAACTTTGATTTTCGAGTTGAAACTCTGTTCATACATTCTACTGTATTCCCGACGCAATTCCTGAACGTAGTGTGGGCTACAATCCATCGAGAATTGGTACTGACAAAACCTGGACAACCTTAATCCTAAAAAATAACTTCTGAATTTGGTTCAGCCTACTCGCATATTTATAGAGCTACAGCAGGAACTTGTGGAGTAATTATGACTTAGACTTCTAGTGTAACCTAGATACCTATCTAACTGTTTTCGCAAATACGAAAACCTCTCAGTAATTTCTGTAATTATGAAAATCTTGCAGTAGTTTCTGCAATTTTCATAAAATACTAAATTATAGTTTACATCACTAAAGAATTGTAACTGTGCTCTCAGCCATAATCTCAAGACCAATTTGCATTGAGTACCTGTTATTAAATGCTTAACTCATCTCCCCACATTAAGATTTTCGATACCCGTCAATTAAATTTAATTACTGACAATTTAATTTAATTGGCATCCATAAAATTTCTTAATCCCTTTCGCTTAACTTATTTGACCGCCGAATAATTAAATCCACCTGCATGGTTTGGCCCGATTAAAACTTATAAGTTTTCTTGAAGGGGTATCGTTAATCCCAAATAATCGGGATGTGAATTTCGTCAATAATTAATGTTTACCATATAATTAATACCGCTATTCAACTCATTGGGACTATAAACCTATAAAATATTGCACCATTTAATAAATCAAAACAACGAATATTAAATATACGCAAATAATAATTATTTTAGAATTAAAAGTATAAGCACTTATAATAATCTTAGACTGTGAATTAATTTATATAGTCAGTATAAAATTAATTACCCTAACTAAGACAATAGACGCCGTTATTATCTATTCTCTGTAACCAAGACAAGTCTACTAAAACTCTGTGCTATAATCGTACTGATGGTTTATCCAATTCCATCTAAACTGTGAACAATAACTTATATTCTGCAAAAAAACCTATAATATACTCTTCTGTGTACAAGTCATACTCTACACACCAATTAATACTGTACAGAATAAAGAACAACCATGCATAACATTAAATAAATAATATTACATTCATTGCTCATTAAGATTCTCATAAAATAAAAAATTAATTTTATTAAAATAAAATTAAATACTAAAACCAAAATAAAATTTATGATTTTTAGTATACAACCCTAACATGGACAAGATTAACCTAATTTTTAAGAAATCAGGATTTTGGCTAAAAAGATGATAGGTGGAAATCGAAAATGCATATTCTAGACAAAAAGGTTAATTTTTATATAGAAAACTCCCAAAGAAAGTACAACTTGGTGTTTGGCTCAATAAAAATCCTAAAAAGCTACATAAGTACAACTTATAAATTAGGGGATTTTTGCACTTTTGGATGGGATTCCCTAGGTTGCCGACACTTGGGATTTTAATTTCTTTTTATTTTTATTTTTAATTTTTGATTTTTGTATTTAATAACTCATGGGTTAAAAGTTTCAGCCAAAAATATTAAAGATGGGCTTTTCTTGGATTTTTGGGTTGGGCTTGATCCATGGATGTTCTTTAAATCTTTCATGGGCTTAATCAAAGAGTTAGGCCTTTAATTTAAATTGGCTCATATTATTTTCTTGGGCCTTTCATTTAGTTTATGGGCTTTGTTGGCGTTTTAGGCCTCGTTGGAGTTTTGATCTTTAATTATTGTTGGGCCTAAGGTTGAGCCTTCTCTTGGTTGTCTTTGGGCCTTAAATGACCTATTGGGTTAACCCTTACTTAATCTTGGGCTTATCATCATAGGTTTGAGTTCAATCTTCTAAGATCTCACGATGGCATGCTTTGAATTAGGATTTTCAGTGTTCGTGTGACTTTGAGATCTATTGTTAGGGTTTCCAAGTGCTTTTCATTTGCGTTGAGAATTCAGTATTAAGGTTCTTAACTTGTGTTTAAAATTGCAGGTCTTTATATTTATGTAAGAACCCAGTTCTAAACCCTAGTGTTAGTGTCATGACCCAACCCTGAGTCGAACATATAAGAATTATGTAGTGTAGATGTAAGAACATCTACACTACATAATCAAGTTAACAAGAGTTTACTTTTCATTTAAGCATTTTAAAGGATTCCAACTTTACAAAACCACTCAAGAATAGATGACATTATATGTTCAACTTTAAGTTCTCTTAATAATTACATTCATCCACTCTACTTTACATACAAAAATAACTCAAATGCTATGAAAAAAATATTTCCTCTAGCTTTTCCCCAACATGCTTCCATTGTCTCAGAATCACTCTTGAACTTCAAAACCTGAAATGATTTTAGTATACAACATGAGCCGAAGCTCGTAGGATAAAGATTAACTTTATGCTAAGCATGAATTGTGAGATGTGATGGTTGCAATCGGAATGAAAATGCAAGTTTCATAAATTCATTATTCACACACGCACGCCAAGTTATTCATTTATTAAACCTTTTTGTAAATACTCATTTCTTTCACATTTATTTTCTCGTTTCCCAGTTTTTTCACAAAAATCGAATCACATTTTCATAACCCGATTTATTACAAAAATCGTATCACAACAATGAACCGGCATCGAGTGCAGCTTATAGAAACCCTTTCCTATTCCCCCAATAGGCTACGCGAAGCCATTTGGAAATAGATAGCTCTATAACTTACCACGACGCAACACCACATTTTGGGGGCTAACCCGTGGGCATGTGGTCAGCATCTTGCGCAAGTTTTCGGTCTTTCGCCGCGGACCGACCAGGCCAACTTGATTCACATCAACCCATACGGTTCATTATTCCCAATACTATCATCTTTCAAGAAAAATCCGGGAGTCCAACCCCACAGCCGGTTCTTCTCCCAATCATTTTCAAATTTCCACACGTTGATTCACATTTCAAAATTTGTACTTTATTGTAAAATCACGTTCCGTTCAAGTATTCAAAATGTCTTTCATATCCCATGCATCATGCATCATTACTTCCACATGCAAATTCTCATAATTATGATATTATTAAGCAATGTCATCACGCCTCAACACAAGATTAAATTCAATAGTATGCATATTATTTGAAAAGGAAGCACCCATCTCAGGTATATACAAATAAATTTAAAATCCATTAAGTCTTTCCAAAAACTTGGAATTTTTTTTTGTTATAGCCATGACTCACCCTGACTACCCTACTTCATATCCCAAACTCGCCAGAGTTTAGTTTATTGTTATCATTATTATTATTTTTTTTTTCTCAAATAAGCAACAAGTTTAAAATCTTCCAAAGGGGCCTAATCGAGGGTTTAATCAATATAAAAGAGTATTTTGGAAAATTAGGGCCAAGGTACCCAAGATCCAAACCTTTATGCAAAACATCAAAAATTTTAAAAAAAAGCCCAGATCGCTCGATCGGTGAGAAGACCACTCGAGCGGTTTCTTACCTGCACTAAAGAACCGAGAGTACCAAAAGACCGCTCGATAGACCGCTCAAGCAGTCTATCGATCGCTCGTGCTCCTGATTCTTTTTCGAGCCAAAAATTTTATTTTTAATACTTAAAAAAATTTTCACATCTTTTAACATGCTTTGAGCCAAGAATTTACTTTAAAAAGAGAGGAGTAAATCATTTTAAATTCTCCCCCGGGGTATATAAGTTTAAGAGAAGCAAAATAACCAACCGAAAATCCTTTTTGTATAATAAATTCTTTAAAAAAAATTTCAGGTTAATTATACCCAAATCTCTCAAATAACTCTTAAATATTATATTTAGTGAAATTACCAACATTAGTCAATGTTGTATCAATTACATTTTTTAATCAATAATTCAAATACTTGCATCCTTAGTAAATTTCATCAATGTAACAAAACCCCCTCATCCCGATTTTTATTTGTTTCCAAGAATAATACTTCCCAAATACCCAACATATGATTTACATGTCACGCCCCAAACTCCGGGTCACGTGAAACACCCACAACAATCAACCATAACACCCAACCCGAGAATACACTCTTAAAATAAATTATACATGCATTGTATATAAACGCCAAACGGCTTACATTACACGGCTCCAACGCCGAAAAACATGTTACAACATACATGTAATAAAACTAGCAAAAAAGAATACTACACTCTTTCACCTTTCCGGCACCTCCAGATCAACCTGCGTGACCGGTACCTGAAGAAAATTAAAATCTCACACCGTGAGCCAAAGCTCAGCAGAAACTAGACAAGCATGCAATATAAACAAAACATGCTAGGAAATCGAGGTGCAGTTTTTGACTCTCTTTCAAGCCATTAAAACAGTTTGAAAACGATTTTAGATCACGACTCAGAAGATCCATTAAAAACAATTTTCACATGCAATGGGAAAGCGAGGATACAAACCATGTTTTGACTCACTCATAGGAGCCCTGAAAACTATTCTTGTATTTCGACTCCCACAGGCCGTTGATACAGTTTCTTTTATAAAAATTGGTCTATCCGTCCCGATATGCAGTACATGCAATCCATGAATCTTCTCGGACTTTTTCTGAAGGACCGCAGCCCCCATCTATGCATCTTCTCATACTTTCACCGAAGGACCGCAGCCCCCATCTATGCAACTCACACAACCGTGTAACACACACAACGCACGCCACCCGTGCAACACACACATCTTCATGGATTTTTACCGTAGGACCGCAACCCAAACTAACACATCGTTAGCCACGGAATGAAACCGCCGACCACGGGATACGCATCTTTACGGACTTTCACCGAGGGACCACTATCCGCCCCATATATGCATCTTTACAGACTTTCACCGAGGGACCACTATCCTCCCCATGTATGCACCGTCAGCCAGAGCTAACATTCACAGAACCACATATTCAACTAACTCATCCCATACAGCTATGCATAACTTAATCAGGAATTAAATGCATAAAACCACGTACTATCACTATGTTAGACAGCCCACGCAACATGCATCACATGCATCCATTCCACATATTCCACATAACCATGCCTATAAAACTCTTGAGTTTTAAAGCATGCAACCACGGTACACGTAACGATACCAAAACCATGTAATCTACCTACATAATTCGTACATAAATAAACAGTTATAAATGCACATAACCAGTTATAAATGCACACATTCATATATAACTTCTCATCACGACGCCACCCGTCACATAACCCATCACAACATCACATGCCACACACCGTCATCCGCTCACCCGAACGATTCGTCCACTCACCGGGACAACCAACAATATAGAAAACGAAAATCAAAACCTAACCCTGAGGCCAACACAGCCCAAGCACTCGAGCGCCCAACCACCACTAACCCAACCGTGTACCAAAAACTCGCATCTAACCATGCAAGTCATACACCCAACATAGATCCACACCGCCCACATGCGCCCAACACAAACAACAAACCTACAGAACACAACCTAACCAAAGGCCAGCATAAACCTCCCACGAAACGGTTCTCACCAAAACCCCATCTCTAGAAAGAACATCGGACCCAACACGTCCCGCACCCAACGTTGCATCAATCACCCCGCACTCAATCGTGCACCAACACCCCACAAGAAATGAACAACACCCTCTCCGTGAATTCAATTGGCAGGACCCCATAATCCAATCAACTAAAAATCACTAGAGGAGAGCAGTCGATCGAGCCCCATAACCCAATCGACCGAGGGGCCACCACACGACCAAAAGAAACCCCCAAGGCCCCAACACAACCAACACGGGCTCCCACATGCCCAACATGGCCCCACTCACATCCAGCGCAAGCCCACGATGCCCCAAGAAACAAGAAACTTGATAAAAAGGGGCAACAAGGTTGAAAAACAACCTTCTCCCAAACATTCAGCAAAAAACGGGTGAAAAACGGTTTAGAAATCTTGACATACCTTCACTCTTTTGGCCATAACTTTTTCTACAAAAAGAATTTTAAGGTTAGAGAGGTTTCATTAGAAAGAAGACTTCAAGGGTTTCAATTTGAACACAAAAAATGACCAAATTCCTAGTCCGGATGAGGGAGATACGTCTATTTTAAAAATGAATATTGAACCAGCAAAAACAGACCGCGGGCTAGACTGCTTGAGCGGTCTGTCTGGCGGTCAAGCCTGCAACAAGAAGCCGAGAACACCCAAAGACCGCCCCTAGACCACTTGAGCAGTTCCTCAAGCGGTCCTATGCCAAAAACTGACCGTTTGGCAAATTTTGAAGCCTCAAACCATCCCATAACCCTCCAACAACCTTCCAACCAAACTTTTTTCAACCTCCTCGGACATACACAAGCCCAAGACTACCACCCAAACCTCAAAAGAAACCCTTAAACCCCAATTCCATCCAACAAAAAATGGTTTTAAAACCTAAAACTCAATTTATTCAAAACATAAACAACCTTTTCATGTATTTTTAACCGGTAAAAATACACACGATTACACGTAGCACCCTTATATGACATGAGAGTCTAGGATCCTACCTCGTGAGTTAAAAACTCGACGTCTCGAATCACGTGTAAAACCGACCTTTGCCAAAATAAAATTCTGTCCGGATGAACGCGTAGCCCACCGTGCCAATAGCAAGGATCCGCTGTTGGATTGTTGAAAATTGAGCCCTAGGCCCCTGAGAACTTAGAGAGAAGGTAGAGAGAAAAAGAAAACTTGCTGGAGAAGTTTTGAAAATATTTTTTGAAAATATCTAATCCAGATATTTATAGGCCTCCAAAATATTTTTTTTAAAATTTTTGAAATTCGCACCACAACGGCCCACGGCCCTGGGAACCTACCCCGTACGCATATCTAAGCCTGATCATGCATCAAAACACGTAAAAACATGCTATCACATAAACACGAAACGCGCGTCGAAAAACGCCAAAAAAGAAAATAGGTCAGGGTCTCACATTACACAACTTAATTTTCTCTAAATATCCATACTCAAGTCTTAGTTTTATACATACAACATACTAGGGTTTTCTCTAGTGAAAGTAATTAACACAAATCAAAATCAAACCACAAGAGTGAGTCTAGATTCTACCTCAAGGACGTTCCACCATCAAGAATCGAACCTCTAGTGAGCTCCAATCCACCAAAACTCAATATGCATGTCTTGAAGGAGCTTTCAACGAACACTTACGCTCTCCGACGGTGGCTCGCACATGGAAACGACAAGATCTTGGCCTCCAACGAACATAGAGACCATCCAAGAACCTCCAAAGGATAAAACCTAAATCACTCCTAAGCATTAGAGAGAGAAGAGAGAAGAGGTAATGAGCAAATTAGACCAAAAATCGAGATTTATAACTTTTGCCCGTCACAGACTGCTCGAGCGGTCTCAGGACTGCTTGATCGGTCTCTGCTGCGACTACACTTTTGGCCCAACTTTGAACAAGTATATCTCCTTCTTCTGAACTCCAAATAGGGTTGTTGTTGTGCTCAAACTGAAGCCCTGGAAGTCTACTTTTCAATAGTTCTAACCTCATACCAAAATTCATTTTGTACAAATTATGACCAAATTAGTGAAGGTATGTCACTTTTCTTCACATACTTTTCACATCTTTTTGTTCGGACATCCCTTAAAACCTCATATTCTTCATCGAACATACCTTCTATGCGTATCCAAGCTCAAAATATTGCCAAGCTCAAGTTTTGATTCTTACTCCCCTCAATACTTAATCATTCCTTAAAATAAAACGAGTCAGGGTGTTACAGTTAGCGACGGTGAACCCATAAGGTCATAGGTCGCCAAAAGGTTAGGAACCTTGATACGGTTCGTAACTCTAGAGACCTAACACCCAAGAGGCAAAATCCTAATGTATGAAGAAAATCCATAACATCCTAAAATTATTTAATTATCATGAAATATTAATTTAAGAATAATAAAATCTCATGAAAAGAGTAAAATTACCATTTTGCCCTAAGACACAAGAAAATCTTTTAAAACCCAAATTTTGACATTTGAACACCCTAAATTAAACATTCAAATTTAAAATAAGAAGCAGAAGACAAAATAACAATAAAATAACAAAAATACCCCCAAGTGGCCGGCTCTGCCTAGGAAAATGTGCCAAAAGCTAATTTTTTCATTTTAAGCTCAAATTAAGAAAAATATGTACAAATCAAGCATCATTATGACCCAAAAAATTCAAACAATTAATATTAATAATAATATAATATGTTAAGCCAACAAAAGCAAATAAATCATTATTAAAACTCTTACACGCCTAATAAAGGCAAAATGACACATCTAGTCAAAACAACTTAAAATGATTTAAATGCATTAATCAATTATTGTCAAAATTATAATAAACTAATCATAAACTTACTAAAATAAATCATTTTGATAGGTAAGAAGACTAATAAGATATATCAAATTTATTTTTAAAGCACTCTTGAACAATGTAGTACTAAAACACTACCGAACAAGCAATTAAAGCAAAATTTAGAATTTTGAGCCTCCCAAACAAACCCTAACTGAAATCCCCTCAGAAAATCTGGTCTCACAATTTCTTAAAAACATCAATGTCCCTCCATGCAACCAATTGAAATTAAGAGAAATCAAAATTTTCTTACAAATACATAATTATTTCCACTACCAAATATAGCTACAAAAGGGGACCTCTTCCACCATTTCTCCTCCTTCTTTTTTGGTGAGTGAGAGAGAGAAAAACCAGAAAATATTTGAAATTCTCTGAGGGAAGAATGAACAAGAAGAAAGAAGAAGGAAGGAGAAGGAGTCTATGTAGTCTTGGGAGGCCTAGAAGACTATCAATGCTAAGTCCAACCATTCTTCCACCTTAAGATCAATCTACAAGGTAAGCAAACCTCTAGGCTTACTGATCTTTCTCACCTCTAACTCCCTTCAACTCATCTCTAAACACAAACCCAAAAATAAGGATAAAGTCACAAGCTAAAAAGGCATCAGAGCAAGATTTAGGGACTGTTATGAACTTTCGTGACTTGCTATGTGTTTGCATGTTGTTTTCTTTGAGTTCGGGACATATCTAAGTTCTGGAGTTTTAACATTTGAGCATAAAAACCATACATGCAAAGCAAATGAGCTAAAACATGACATGCACCATGCCAGGATGCTAGATCACAACATGACTTGAGATTTGATGTTTTTAGCTCTCTATATTGATTTTAAAAAAATCATAACTATTTCGGGAAACCTCTTTTGAGCATGTGCTTTATATCTAAACCTAAATTTTTGTGTTATCCTTCATATAAAATTTGTTTGAACTGATTTGAATGCATAAAACTCAAGATGTAGCTTTTCTACCAAAACATGTTATATTCAGACTAGTCTGTGTTGCAGAACTAAAACCTCTATTTTAAACGTGAAGTATGCTTAGGTGTTTTCATGAAAGTTATAGACAACATGCTTATCTAGCTACCCACCAAATATGAGCCTCTTTAGTTGAGATTGGAATGGTCAAAATCCCTCTGAAACTCTATGCTCATGTTTAGTAATCAAAATAAATTTCTGTCATATGTTTTGTGTAGCCTTAAATCTCTATTTTTAATAACCTATTCCAAAAATGGTCTCCATGTAAAATGTTAAACACGTTTCAATCTAGTTACTGTCCAAATATTAGGTCCATTAGCTTTTGTTTGTTCCCCCAAATGAGTTTTGAACTCCCTATAGTTTCTGTTGAAATCTCACATCTGTTGAGTGTTATGACGCTATTTTGACACATTTTCTTAATCAAGTTATTTCTCCAACAGTTTATTAAAACCCACCCTAGACACTCTTCATGAGAATTGTAGAAGTCATCTTGAACTAAAACATATCCAAAATTAAACTTGAAAGGACCTATTTTGATGCTCCAAACCCAAGACCAACTGAAACCCATTTTTCAGAAAATTTATAAGTGCTACTAAACCATTTTCGCTTGCAAAGGCCAAATCATCTAGTTCCTTTAAGATTTAGTCAAAGTTTTCTTCATTAAAATTATAGAGAATATTTGTATCTACTTTGTGTGTGATGCCCCAGATCTCAGGAGCATCTAGAGCGACAATTAACTAATAGGACTGCAAAAATTAAATAACAATAGTACCTATGCATGCTAAAAAGCAGATATTATAGAGTTATATAGTACAGATCCTACTAAAATCTTTTTGGAGTTCATCGAACAATATAAGAAATAGGTGGATAAATATAAAATTGGTACTACGTGACCGAGAAAGGCTGGAATGAAAGCGAGAAACTTTAATCAAGACTCTATGTCCGCGTCCATGTACTCGTCAATAAGCTCTTCTAACTCTTTGAAACCTAGCATTGAATGCCAGAGAAACTCACACCAACATACAAATATTTCTCATGTAACAGGTCAAAACATGACAGATTAAATAATAGGTTAATCATGACAGTGATTTTGATAAGAAATGATGCAATCAATTTAATTTTCTAATCCAATTTAAACTTAAGTTATTCTAGGTTCTCTCGCCTCGAGAAAATCATCCAAAAATCCTATGATCCCAATCATGCTGACCAAGTCTACCGATCGACAAATAGCGTTCCTTAAGCCGTGGGATGACTACGTAGCGGACTAAATGTCCAGCTGGGTCATCACTGACAGCAAGGTGTCAGCGACAGTCTGGCCCTTGGATCTCAGGTCAAGGTCCAGCGCGGGATCGCGAAATCTAACTCCGATTATTATGCCACCTGAACTGCCTTTACCAAAATAAAAATATCACAACAATATACATTTATCACTTGGGGAAAAAACCTCCCAAAACAAATCAGGGCATATAGCCAATATCACAATATTTCCAAGTATTCAAATTTCTAAGAATTTTAGTTCCATCAATCACAGTACCAACCCTAAGATTCAGTTTTCATTCTTTTCTTAAAATAAAATGGCGAACCCCGTAAAATCCATCCAATGATGATTTGGCATGATGTAATATGCAAAAATTACGATTTTTCAACTTACCTGGGAATTTATGCATGGATATGATTAATTAGCATGTAAGACAAAAAGATGCACCAATTAATCACCTCAAAATATTTAGGTTAAATTACAATGTGCATGGATTAATGATTTAACCAAATTTGCATGTAAATAATTCAACCACTAAAATCATATAAATATATCAAAACAATAATACACATTTTAATTATTCAATCATGTATAACACCACATAGGTAAACCCTAAACAATAACATTAAAGCAAAATCACAATTAATCATATTCAGGATTTTTAGATTTTTGCTACTAGTTTTAGAATTCTTAAAATACTTAGAATTAGAATTAAAACATGAGATTGGTAGGCACCCTATTTGGGATGTTCTGAACACTTTTTATGTTTTACACTTTTTCCAATTTTGCCTCTAAGACCTTGGTTTTGACAAAATAAATTTCTGTGACAGTATAGAGAAAAATTTCCAAAACAGTGGCTTCAAAAATAGAAATGAGGACTTAGACTTAAACTTTAATTTTTAAAATTTGTACAGTGCTAGATCTACGAGTTTAGAAGCTCTGGAAATTGACCTTGTATTTGTTTCATTTCGCTTGAATTTATTATGAATATTCTACGAAATAATGTCCAGATTTGACATACTTTGGGAGAATCATTGCCATCTTCTCTATACACATGCAAACGGGTTGATTCAATTGGGGTTAGAAAAATTAGACATTTGTCTATCCAACCACATAAAAATAATTTCGAAAGCTTGCTTCTACAGAAAATAGCGTGGATTCAAAGTGGTATGTCCAAACAGCCATTTTAACCCAATTTACTTATCTATTTTTTGAAAATAAGAAAAACGATTTTGTCACGCCCCAAACTCTGGACCACGTGAAACACCCATAAGCAACCATACATGATACCCAACCCGAGAAGATACTCTCAATTTAAACCATACATGCATTGTATATAAACGCCAAATAGCAACATTACACGGCTCCAACGCCCAAAAAAAACATGTTATAACATACATGTAACAAAACTAGTAAAAATGGAGACTACACTTTTCCACCTCCTCCGGCACCTCCAGATCAACCAGCGCGATCGGCACCTGAAGAAAAACAAATCTCACACCATGAGCCAAAGCTCAACAGATTCTAAACAACACATGCAGTATAAGCTAAACATACTCGATAAACGAAGTGCAGCTTTTGACTCTCTTTCAAGCCATTAAAGACAGTTTGAAAACAGTTTTAGATCACGACTCACCAGAGACAGAAACCTATTTTCACATGCAAGGGAAAGTGAGGATAAAAACTATTTTTATCTGACTCATCAGAGCCCTGAAAACGATTCTAGTATTATGACTCCCGCAGGCCATTAATACAGTATTTCGACTCCCGTAGGCCGATAATACAGTTTTAAGAAAATTGGTCTATCCGTCTCAATATGCAGTACATGCAATCCATGAACACGTGCCTCTTCAGGACCTCGTTTCAGCCTTCAGATATCGCACACACAACCACACCTGTGCCTTATCAGGATCTCATTTCAATCCGTCAGATATCGCACACACGCACATCCACACCACACACGCAACCTACGCAACCTATGCAACACATATCTTCACGGACTTTCATCGTAGGACTGCAGCCCCCGAATACACACACCCTCTTTCGCAGCCTACCTCATACACCGGCTTTCGCAGCCTACCTCATACACCCGCACACGCACACGTGCATCATCAACCAGGTTTTACATCTACTGGATCACAAATTCATTTAATCCATATCATACACATATGCAAACCTAAAACAGGATTTAAAGCATATAACCATGTATCAACACGACGTTCCACAAACCATGTCACATGTCTATAAAACTCTAGGTTTTAAAGCATAAACCACGTTACACATAACGATTGATATCACAACCACGTAATCCACTTACGTATTCTGTACGTAAATAAACAGTTATAAATATACACATAACCATGTATAACCATATATCACGATGCCACCCGCCGAAACAAACCGACATCCACTCACGGGACAACCCACACGACCACCACTGGACGAACATTCGCAACACGATCACCATAGACCCACGACGCTCACCCGCGCCAACACAAACCCAACAGCAAACCACACACACCTAACCGTGCATCAACAAACTGCATCTACCGTGCACATCACTCATGAGGGCAACACTTAAACGCACATTTAAGGCCACAACACGACTCCCGAAACCACCACACAACTGACCAAACCCCAAAAGGAATCCACAGATATTTAAATTAAGTAATTCCCACAAATTAATCAATTGAATACCATAGAACACCAATCGAAAATCAAAACCCAACCGCAGAACCACCAAAACACAGCCTAGAGGTTCAGTCGACCGAACCCCACCTCCAGTCGACCGAACACCCTACTGAAAAACAAAAAAACGCCAAAACACACGGTCAAGTCGATTGAATCCCTCGGTCTAGTCGACCGAACCCAAGATCCAAACTTCAGTCGACCGAACCCCATGGTTCAGTCAACCGAACCTCGGTGGAAACCATTTTTCAAGCTACGGGTCCAGCTCTCCAAACCTCGAATCGAAACCTCCAAACTCCAAATCAACACCCGTAAACATCCACACGTCTAGGCTTAACACCGAGACCTCAAAAGAAACTCCCGACACCCGATTCCATCCACAGAAATCGCCGAAAATGAGTTTTAAACCAAAAAGTCCAACTTTGAAACAAACGCAAATCTACAACAATCTACCAGTTAAAAACACCCATGCTTACCCATAGCACCCTTATACAGCAGTAGGGTCTAGAATCCTACCTCGGTGAGTTCAAAACTCGATGTCTCGAACCACGTGTAAAATCAAGCTTCGCCAGAATCAAAATCTAATTGGATGGTTGCGTAGCCCACGATGTCAAAAGTAAGGATCCGCTGTTGGATCGTTGAAAACTAAGCTCCAGGCCCCCGAGAACTTAGAGAGAAGGCAAAGAGAAAATGGAAAACTTACGGGAGAAGTTTTGGAAAATATCTTTATGAAAATATCTAAGTCCAGATATTTATAGGTCTCCAAAATATTTTTTTTTTGAAAATTTTTAAAATTCGCGCCACAACAGCCCACAGCCCCGGGAACCTACCCCGTATGCATATCTAAGCCCGATCGTGCATCAAAAGCAGTAAAAACATACTCAAATAAAAACACGTAACGCGCGTCCGAAAATGCCGAAAAAAAAACATGTCAGGATCTCACAACTCTACCCCCCTTAAAGGAATTTTACCCCCGAAATTCAACTCAAGGTCAAAGAGACCACCACGTCAATCACAGTCGACATAGGCACACGAGATGGCCAGCCAAATCATTCCTAGGATATAGTCAAACAAGGTCAGGTATCCTAAACAATGGCCAACTATCTCAAGAACTCGGGATCTACAACACTCCCAACCTCACATCCTCATCAGCTGCTGCCTCAACAAAGCACACCATCCACGAGATCCATAATCAACCCCAAACAAATGCAATGAAGAATCTGACCCATAACCTGCATACTCAAAAAGTACCTCTGCTCGCTGAAAGCATATCAGCATCCTTCGGTACGACCGGTGCCCTAGATGAATCGCGACCTGTAAGAGAATACACTCGGGGCAACCCCATCTTGTCCTGTCCACCAGTACTCGATGCTGTCAGCTACCGCACCGACTGAACTGGCGTTCTCCTATCTGTCACTCGGGAAGTCTGAACTGCAAAAGGTCACTGTCGGTACTCAGATGAACCCGGCACATACGAACCCATTGGTGTGTCCTCCCTGCTCGGTGTACTGCCTCTCTGGGGACAATTCCTACGAATATATCCAGACTATCTACACTCGTAGCAAACTGATGGGTCCCTCCCCTGCGGTTGCACTGGAGCCAAACTCTGGGATTGTCTCGGCTGTAAACAATCTGCCGCACGATGCTCTGGCTGTCTACATCGAAAGCAGGTCAACTCCCTCTGCTCCGACCTCTCAGACGAAGCCACAGTTGGTGATGGTGCTGAAACTGCTATGGTCCAGAAGGATAAAAGCTAAGACCAGAGAACTTCTGCCTCTTGTTGGATCGTCCACCTGTCTGTACCTGCGTCCCACCCTGTGATGTCCTGGCCTCCCTCGAAGCTTGAGTCTCTGCCAAAGCATTCTCAACCCTCGCTGCTGCCTCCACCAGTTGTCTGAACACACGATATCCCATCACAGCCACTTGCTCCTTGATTTTCGGCCTCAAGCCCCGCTAAAACCTCATCGAAAGAAACTCATCTGTGCACTCCACCTCCGGTGCAAATCGAGACAAGCTCGTAAACCTGGCCTCGTACTACATGATATCCATGGCCCCCTAGTTAAGAGAATAGAACTCCTCCCTGCATAAGTCCCTCCTCGAAGCTGGGAAATATCTCTCCAGGAAAACTCGTGTAAAAGCTGCTCATGTGGCCCCCACTGTAGTCTTGGCATATCTCCACCACTGATGAGCATCACCTCTCAGCTGAAAGGTGGTGAAAGAAACTCGCAACACATCCTCCACAATCTGCAATGTGTCCAGGATCCGAGTCATCAACTCCAACCACTCTGTCGCCAAAAGAGGGTCAGGATCTCCTAGAAAGTTAGGCGGATCCATACGCCGAAACTCTCGCATCGCAGCTGTAGCCCTCACCTCTCTCGCCTCAGGCCCTGCCTCCCTCTCCCTAACAGGCTCACCCCTAGCAACCAGCTACTGGATAGAACCAACCAGCACAAGCAACAGCTCCGTCGCGTCCATCGGTCCCTGAGGAGCATTAGCATCCCCAGCATCAGGGATAGGAATATCCCCTTGGCCAGCACGGCCACAGCCTCGACCAAGGCCTCGCCCTCTCCTCGCCGAAATCACGTCTACATGAAAGCAAAACAACATATAAGATGCATCACATAGCATGAACATAAATGCTAAACACTTAGCATGCTATCACATAGCCACATAGGTTCATGCTAAACAACTCCACATATACCGAGGAGAACCAACAAGAATGACACGTCAATCTGGATAACCTACTCAGATTCCCTGCTAGAAATCATGTCAGCTAAACACGTTTCTAACTTGGCCCCCAAGTTTATTAATCCAAACGCCCAAAGGCAAGACTATCACTCCTAAGATTCAACCCCCATGCTCACATATACACATTTTTCACATATCTAACATGCTGACACGATCTTGTTATTAAAGCGTGTAAACACATGCAATCAAGCACACGCAATCAACCTCACACGGGATACACCCTCTTTCCACGGCTCATAGGTATTCGAACCCAGAGCTCTAATACCAAGTTGTCACGCCCCAAACTCTGGGCCATGTGAAACACCCATAAGCAACCATAAATGATACCCAACCCGAGAAGATACTTCAAATTTAAACCATACATTCATCGTATATAAACGCCAAACGACAACATTACACAGCTCCAACGCCCAAAAAAAATATGTTGTAACATACATGTAACAAAACTAGCAAAAAGGAAGACTACACTCTTCCACCACCTCCGGCACCTCCAGATCAACCAGCACAATCGGCACCTAAAGAAAAACAAATCCCACACCGTGAGCCAAAGCTCATCAGATTCTAAACAACACATGTAGTATAAGCTAAACATGCTCGATAAACGAAGTGCAGTTTTTGACTCTCTTTGAAGACATTAAAAATAATTTGAAAACAATTTTAGATCACGGCTTACTAGTGCCAGAAAACTATTTTCACATGCAAGGAAAAGCGAGGATAAAAACCATTTTTATCCGACTCATCAGAGCCCTGAAAATGATTCAAGTATTACGACTCCCGTAGGCCGTTAATACAGTATTTCGACTCCTGTAGGCCGATAATACAGTTTTAAGAAAATTGGTCTATCCGTCCTAATTTGCAGTACATGTAATCCATGAACACGTGCCGCTTCAGAACCTCGTTTCAGCCTTCAGATATCGCACACACACCCACACCCACACCCATGCTTCATCAGGATCTCGTTTCAATCCGTCAGATATCACACACACACACACACCCACACCACGCACGCAACCTATGGAACACATATCTTCACGGACTTTCACCGTAGGACCGCATGTTGGGAATGTATACTGAAAAGTCATGCTTTTATGTATTTTATTGTGGATCCCTGGCATAGTAATGAAAAAAATTTGAGATGATTTTCCATTTATGGTTTCATATTTTTGTTTGTCATATATAAATGCATAGTCTGTATATATTCTGTCAAGTATTTGACTTGGTCCGTGTTGCACGGAAGATCGGGTCAAAGGTTCTGACAGATTATACATGTAGGCTCACAATCACAATGGACCCGGACAATCCATTAGTACGATTATAGTACATCGTTATAGTAGCTGGTCTTGGCTAGGTCAAACGAATCGAATTTAGGTTTTGGGAATTTGATGTTCGAACTCGATGTGTCAGTATACTTGAAGTGTATTGAGCGTGATCAACGGGATAATCAATTTTATACTGACTATATGAATTGATCCACATCCCGTATTATCATGCATTGTACGAGCTCTTAATCCCGAAGTGATTGATTGGCTGTGTTCAGATATTGTACAGTACTTTGAGTCATCAATGGTTGAGATTTCCTCTATGAGATCAACAATACTGATGAGTTAGGTTCTGGCGTTGTTTATCCAATGATCGATAATCAGCTGACGGAAATCACGTCCGAATTTAGGTTGAGGAGTTCCCCCTCATGTGCTTTGCTTATAGGTTTGATTATGCCAAATCTGTACAGTGGGTCTTCGGATCCGGC
>JAULJZ010153270.1:0-29460 GCA_032270985.1 Heliamphora pulchella
AACACATCGAGCATGTATATATCACAAAAAAATAAACGAACCCAGGTCTCACAACTCTCCCCTCCTTAAGGAATTTTGCCTCTGAAATTCACTACAAGGTCACGAGATAAACAACTCCGGGTATCTAGCGCGAACCCCAAACTCAAGTTCTACGTCGCTTTCTCAACCCTGTGACGAAGCCATAGGACCTTGACATAGGCAATGGTTCTCCCTCTCAACATTTGCTACTTTGTGTCCAGAATCTTCACCGAGCACTCGTTATATGTAACATCCTCATCAACCCGTAGCTCGACTCAATCCAGAACATGTGAAGGGTCAGGCTCATATGTCTGAAGCATGGAAACGTGAAATACGTTATGCACAGACACCAATTGAGGTGGCAAAGCCAAATGATATGCTACCTCTCCAATCCGTTTAAGGATCTCAAACAGCCCAATAAAACGCGGTGATAGCTTCCCGCTGCAGCCAAACCTCATCAAGCCTTTGCATGGCGAGACCTTCAGAAACACGTGATCTCTCATTGCAAACTCCAAAGGCCTCCTCCTCCTGTCAGCATAACTCTTCTAGCGACTCTGAGCTGTCACTAAGCATTGGCGAATCACGGCAATCTTCTCTGTCGTCTCACACCAAGTCGGGTCCCAAGACTGTGGTCTCTCCCACATCTGTCCAACACATTGGTGACATACACGGCCTACCATACAAAGCCTCATATGGTGCCATCTCAATACTGGACTGATAACTATTGTATGCAAACTCTGCCAATGGTAGATGATCTTCCTAAAAACCCCAAAAATCAAGTACACAAGTCCTCAACATATCCTCCAGAATCTATATGGTCCTCTCAGACTGACCATCCGTCTGGGGGTGAAAAGCAGTGCGGAACGTCAAGCTCATCCCCAAAGCTTCTTGTAGACTCTGCCAAAAGTGCGATGTAAAGCATGGGTCTCGGTCAGAAACAATAGGCACAGGCACGCCATGTAACCGGACTATCTCTTTGACATACAATCTACTCAATCTGTCCATTGAATCCTTCACGCGGATGGGGAGAAAGTGTGCAGACTTCGTCAACCTATCAACCACAACCCAAACAGCGTCGTGTCCCTTAGGTGATCTAGGAAGTCCCGACGCGAAGTCCAGCGTGATGTTCTCCCACTTTCACTCTGATATCGGTAATGGCTGTAACAATCCTACTGGCCTCTGATGGTCTGCCTTTATCTGCTGACAAGTGAGGCACCGAAAAACAAACTGAAGTACATCCCTCTTCATCCCCATCCACCAGAATTAACGGCGCAGATTATGATACATTTTAGTGCCTCCTGGATGTACTGCAAGGCAAGAATGATGACAATCATGTAGTATATCAGCACGACATGACTCTGGTACAAACAACCTCCCAGTCAATCTCAAACTCTGATATGAACTCACAACCCATCCCGTAGTGTCCTCTCGACTAGCAACACGATCCCGTATCATCTGAGCCTCTTGGTCCGTCTACTGGACCTCTAAGACATGTGCAACCAATGCAGGTCGTGAAACTACATTAAATAAGGTGGCACCCCTCGCTGTCTCCTAGAGATACAGATCAAACTCACCAATCTCTCTAGGCATGTCCCATTCCAGTATAGCCATAGAAGCTAACGAACCATGAGATCTCCTACTGAGAGCATCAGCCACAACATTGGCTTTCCCTGGATGGTACTACAAATCAAAGTCATAGTCTTTCAATAATTCCATCCACCGTCGTTAGCGCAGGTTCAAGTCTTTCTACGAAAACAAGTATTTTAAGCTCTTGTAATGGGAAAAAACCTCGAAGTGCTCAGCATAAAAATAATGACGCCATGTATTCAAGGCAAAGACCACGGCTACTAACTCCAAGTCATGTGTGGGATAGTTCTTCTCATGCGTCTTCAACTGCCGAGATCCATAGGCCACAACCTTACCTTCCTGCATCAGAACATAGTCCAGACCGTTATGTGAAGCATCGCAGTACACTGTATACCCCAAGCCTCACACTAGACTAATGAACACAGGTGCACTAGTCAACCTATTCTTCAGCTCCCTTCCGCGTAAGACACGTTATCGGCGTGGCAAGTCTAGCAAAATCCTTTACGAACCGCCGGTAGTAACCTGCCAAACCCAGGAAGCTACGGATGTCGAATATATTCATTAATTGTTCCCAGTCCATCACCGCATCAGTCTTCAAAGAATCCACTGATACCCCACCCTTTGAAACCACGTGTCCAAGAAATCTTACCTCAAACATCCAGAACGCACACTTCTCGAACTTAGCAAACAAGCAATGTTCTCTCAGAATCTATAGAATGATACGCAGATGATCCTCATGTACCTCCGTCGTGGGTGAGTAGATAAGAATATCATCCACGAACACAACCACAAAACTGTCCAGATATAGATGAAAGATACAGTTCATCAAACCCATAAATGTCGCTGGAGCGTTCGTCAGATCAAACGGCATAATTTAAAACTCATAGGTACTCTGACCTTAGTTGATGGTACCCTGACCTCAAGTCAACCTTCGAAAAGCAGCTCGACCCCTTCAACTGATCAAACATGTCATCAATTCTCGGCATAGGATACTTATTCTTCACCATTACCTAATTCAGTTTCCTATAGTCAACACACAACTGAAAGGATCCATCCTTCTTTTTAGCAAATAGAGCTGGAGCTCCCCACGGTGACGTACTCGGATGTACAAACCCCTTATCAAGCAATTTCTGAAGCTGTACCTTAAGTTCTCGCAACTCAGCTGGTGCAAAATGGTAAGATGGCATAGAAATGGGAGCAGCTCCTAGAACGAGATCAATAGAAAACTCTGCCTCGCGGCTCGGTGGAAACTCAAACAGATCGTCGGGAAAGACATCTGGATAGTTACAAACCACTAGGGGTAACTCTCCTCGAACCCTAACCACCTCATTTAACATGAGAGCAGAGAAGAGGAAACCTAGATTTTCCCAATCCCGAGCAACACTTAGCATAGACACCAAACCCTCATCCCGGTCACCCATAAAACAAAAGCAATCGCCTGACGATGTACAAATCGTTACCCTCCGTCGATCGCAATCGATAAAGGCACGATAGGTGGTCAACCAGTCCATCCCTAGGATGACATCAAAAGTGGTCATATCTAGAATGATAAAGTCAAACTCTAAACAACGACCGGCGACCTCCAACTCGCAGGATCTATAAACACGACTCAACATCACACTCCCACTGACCGGGATCTTTATGCTCAACGCATTACTCAACAAGTCTGTCTCTAACCCCAATGCAGATGTAAAAGTAGAGAAAATAAATGAATGCGATGCTCCCGTGTCGATAAGAACACTGGCCCATGATCTATATACTAGGAGAGTACCTCTGATCATGGATGTGGTAGTTGCAGCATCGGGCACGACCGGTGCTCTGGAAGAACTAGGGTCAGCAAGGACATATGCTCTACCCTGCGATGCTCTGGCCTGTCCACTGTGGCCCTGGACTATTGACTGTCTCCAAGATTATACTAAGGCACCCCCTTCTACAAACTTAGACTTCTGAGCTCTAGGCTACTGATACGTCTGCCGTCCCTGGGTAGATGGAACAACTGGTGCTCCTGCTGTACTCTAGATGCTCTCTTATTGGGGACAGTTCCTCCTGATGTGCCTAGACTGACCACACTCAAAACATGCCGGTGGTCCTCTCCCTTGAGACTGAGCAGGTGCTGAGCTCTGAACCTGGCCCCCTAGCGGTCACTCAAGTGAACGATGCCCTAGCTGTCTGCATCGATAACAAATAATCTCCTTCTGCTCTGGCCTTCCAGTTGAGGCCATTGATGGTGAAAGGGTAGAAAACTGCGGCTGATACAACCCTGCTGGATAGAAACTCGGACCAAACGACCTGTAGCGCTTCCTTTTATGCCCCTGAGACTGTGTACATCCCCCATCCTGCTGACTCCTACTCTCTCTATCCTTGTGCTTCTCGTTCAGGGTGTCTTCCACTTTCATGGTTGTCTCCACTAACTCTGTAAAGACCTGCATCCTGAATGCCGCCACTCTATCTCAAATAGCAAGCCTTAAACCCCTTTCGAACCTCTTCGCACAGAACCCATTAGTGGGCACAATCTTCTGTGCAAATTGGGACAAGTTAGTGAACTCGGCCTCATACTGGATTACCGACATCGTCCCCTGAGTAAGGAAAAAGAATTCCTCCCTAAAACGATCTCTCAAAGTCACAGGAACGTACTTCTCCAGAAATACCTTTTTGAAAGTCTCCCAAGTGCCTCTTACTGTAGTCCTAGCAAACGTACGCCACATATGGGCACTCCCTCTTAGTTGGAAGGCAGCGAGTGTAACCCTCAGATCATCTTCCTCTATCTGAAGCGTATCCAAAATTCTAGTAACCAATTCCATCCATTCTGTGGCTATTATGGGGTTGGGATCCCCAGAAAAGGTAGGAGGGTCCAGGCGGCCAAACTCACGCATTGTGACCATCGCCCTCGGCTCATGTACGGTCTTTCTTCCCCTAGAGGCCTCGACCAACTACCGGATGGAGCCTACCATCTCATGCAATAGATCTACCCCATCAACTTGTCCTTGGGGTGCATTAGTATCCCTAATATCTAAGATTGAAACATCCCTTCGGCCAGAACCATGGCCACGATCTTGACCACAGCCTCGTCCTCTTCGCGTGGACATAACACTATACGAAAGCAACATAACAGGATAAGCATTCAAACAACATGTTATTGAAAACATAAAAGACATAATTACGTTAACACATAGCCATTCAAGATCATGTAAACACATCTCACATACCGATCGAGGAGAACCAACAAGAAAGACGCGTCCATTTGGATAACCTACTCAGATTCCTTGCTAGAAAACACATCGGCCAAACGCCTTTTTAACTTGGCTTCCAAGTTTTTTAATCCTAACGCACGAAGGCAAGACTAATCAATCCTAAGGTCCAACCTCTATAACCACGTATACACAACTATCATGCTCATGTTAAAAAAAACGTTGAAATACATGCAATCAAGCACACACACATTCTCACAATGTGATATACCTTCTTTCCCATGGTTCTAGGTATTCGAACCCAGAGCTCTGATACCAAGTTGTCACGCCCCAAACACCAAGGTCACGTGAAAGCCCACCAAAACACCATTTATGAAAATAAGAATTTCAGTTGGAAAATCATCGACCCAAAAATACAATATTTGGATAAAAGAGTACCCGAGATTCATCTATCATAAATAGTAAACATACAGTTTCATATATGTATAAAGTATATCGCTTCATGGCATACAAAACTCACCTTCAGAAACAGGCATCGCATGTAAGAATACATATCTCAAAACAAACAGGAAAAACTAATACAAGTCTTCTACCACGGGCATCTCTAGGTCAACTCCTTATGCTCACCTATACCTGAAAAAGGTTTGCACAAAATCCCATACCGTGAGCCGAAGTCGAATAGAAACAGACTATAAAGCCGTAAGGTAAGATATACAATCATATAGTATGAACTGACTCAACCACAGGATTCTAAAAGGGTTTTCCATCCTTAAAACCATGTGTTGCAAACCGTGCAAATAACCTGCCACAGTTAAGGAAAAATAGTAACAAAATAGTATTCTCCACTTAGGTCACACAGCTGAGGAAAATAAGATAAAATGAATCCTATGTACCGACTCTGTCAACTCAAGACAAAGTTAACAACTATAGACTTCTACCCATTACCTATTCCTGAACCACTAAATGTGTCACACCCCAAACTCTGGGTCACGCGAAAAGCCACAACAACCACCAAAACTGCCCAAACACAAACGAATGGAAAATCCTAAAACCCAAACAAGGCTAAAACTTTTGTAAAAATGCACTACCGAGGGTTTAGTTGATTTAAAAGTATAGCCAAAAGACTACACTTACAACCCACAAGCCAAGCCTTTTTAAAGAAACAAAATACAAGTTTTGAGATAAGAACATATTTTTATTTTAAAGGAAGCTCAGGCCGTTCCAAAATTCTCCTCGAAGCACAAGAGTTTATATAAAGCAAAAACCCTTTGAAAACTCCATTTGCAAAACGTTGAACCTAGTAACAAGAAACGTAGTAAGAAACTACGAAAAATAACAACCAACTCAAGGTTCTCTCGAAAGCATTAAAGCATGCATACATCCATAATAATAGCATATGTTTACAACATGTTATCTCTAAACATGAAACATATACAGAAAGGTATAAACTACCTAACAAAAAAAATAAGACAACTGGGTCTTGTCATCAGCCTCCTCCGGGCACTATTGGGTCAACCTACAAGACCACGCTTACCTGAAAAAGGTTTTACAGCAAAATCCCACACCGTGAGCCAAAGCCCAATAGAAATAGACTATAAAGCTGTAAAGTAGGTTATGCAATCATAAGCATACGGGCTCAATAACAGGAGCCAAAAAGGTTTTTCCAACCCAAAATCACAAGGTTTCCCATCATGATAACACGAGTCTCAAAATGGTTTTACTTCATAAAATCCCACATTTTTCCATCCTTAAAACCATGCACATCATAGAGTGGGAGCTAACTCAACCACAAAGCCAAAAGGTTTTACGTTATAAAATCCCAAGTTTCCCACAAACCTCCAAAACAATTTTCCCTTCACCACCAAGCATTTATACAATGCAAAACAACGTTTTACAGTTGAAGGAAAACAGTAACCAAAACGTCATTTTCCCACGCGGATCACATATTGAGGAAAAATAAAATAGATCTTATGTACCGACTCCATTACAAAAGGATAGAGGTAGCAACTATAGACTCTTGCCCATTACCCAATCCTTATACATCATAGGATCGGTTAGGTAACAACAAGTTCTATACGGAGCCCCACAACGTAACCACTCAATTTAAGGGCCCAAAACCCGAGGATACAGAGCACCCAATTACTTAATTTACAAGGACTAACTCGAAGGTACAAAGCACCTACTCTACGCACGTTTCTGGTCTTTCACTGAGGGCAACTCGTGCCAAATACTCGTCATCTCGGCACATCTAGATAAACATTTCACAAAACCATACCTTAGCTTAACTACAAAAATATTTCCATGAAAATACATTATACATGTATTTACATCCATCCATCAACATGGAGATCAAACAAAAACATTTCAAATGTTTTTTTTCGTTTTCAACAAAACATTTCAAAAATGAGACTTAACCCCAAGGGTTAGCTCCAAACCTCCAAAACACCAAGTGTTTAGATTTTTATCAAAAATCACTATTTTTTATAAAATCACCATTTTCAAAACTACCTTTTCAAAACCATGCATCCACATGTCATATACGGTAACAAACCAAGAAAAGTGAAAAATATGCTTTTTACCCGTAAAACAAGGTTTAAACATAAATATGACATTTTATGCATTTTTTACCCGATGAAAACACATATAATTACATAAAACACCCTTATACAGCAGTAGGGTCTACAATCCTACCTCGAAGAGTCAAAACTTGAAGTTTTAAAAATCGAACCTCGTCAGAACGAGAATCTATCTGGATATATACGAAGCCCCAGCACCAACATCGAGGATCCACAATCAGTTTGCTGAAAACCAAGCCCCAGGTTCTCAGAAATCTAGAGAGAAGGCAGAAAAAACAAAAACTTAGCATAGAAGAAAGCTCCATTAAAATATCTCAGCCCTTGTTATTTATAGAAAAATGCAAAAATTCTCAGTTCAGTCGACTGAACAGCCTACTGGAAACATCAAAACACCCACTGCCACCGTCCAGTTAACTAAACACCCTAGTTCAGTCGACCGAACTAGAAAATTTTGGTTCAGCCGACTGGGCCAACCCCTCTAGTCGACTAAACTGCTGGGCAGTGTGTTTTTCTGCATAAAACTGGTTTTTTAGACCAAACGCTAGCCAAACAAGCCTTAACGAAACCCAAACACGTGCCAAGGGTATACTTAAAACATTCTGGAGGTTCCAAGATAACTTACACACTTAATCATTCCAAAATGAATCGGGTCGGGGTCTCACATAAGGCCTGCTAGGTAATGACAAGTTCTATATGGAGTTACAACAACGCAGCCACACACGGGGGCAACCGGCTCTTTACGGGCTAAAACCGAAGGAAGAAGT
Source organism: Heliamphora pulchella (assembly GCA_032270985.1). Classification (NCBI taxonomy): domain Eukaryota; kingdom Viridiplantae; phylum Streptophyta; class Magnoliopsida; order Ericales; family Sarraceniaceae; genus Heliamphora; species Heliamphora pulchella. The sequence continues at coordinate 8,134 of JAULJZ010153270.1, forward strand.
ACCCAACTACTCTTTACGGGCTAAAAATCGAGGGATGAAGCACCCAAACCAAACACTGCCACGGTACATCTAACGAATCATTTAAAAATCAGTACGCAGCTCAATTACAAAAAATTCGTAAAATAGTTGTACAGTTATATATCAACATGTATAAAAAGATCCAAAATCCATCACCCATGGAGATCAATAATATTTAAAATAATTTTCATCAAAATATTTTGAAAGCTAAGACTCAACCCTGAGGGTTAGCACCAAACCTCCAAAAAAATAGGTTTTTCAAGAGTTTCACTAAACCTCCATTTTGAAAATCATCTTTTTGAAAATCACGGACATCCACACATCCGAATCATGTAGTAAACCAAGAAAAAGCGTAAAAACATGCTCTTTACCTAACAACAAGGTTTAAACATGTAAATACAACATTTAAAGCATTTTCAATCGGTGAAAAAGTATATAATTGCACGTAGCACCCTTTAACAACAATAGAGTCTAGGATCTTACCTCGTTGAGTCAAAACTCGAAGCCTCAAAAATTAAACCTCGTCGAAACGAGAATATGTCTGGATGGAAGCGAAGCCAACAGTGTGAATAGTAAGGATCCACAAGCTGATCGTCAAAAACTAAGCTCGGGCACCACAAAAATCTAGAGAGAAGGTGAAAAGTTTGGGAGAAAATGAAATTTTTGGAATGAAAACAGGCGCTGGAATATATATAGGCCTCGGCAAACAGAGCATCTAGTCGACTGAATGGGCCAATTCAGTCGACTGAAGGAGTTCTAGATCTACAAAACACCCCTATCGACACAATCCAGTCCACTGAATCCCCAACACCAAAACAGGTTTTTCAACCCTAGGACCAACCAAACAAACCTAAACGAAACTCGAGAAAGTGTAAAACATATCTACACTGTTGTTCTACAATAATGAAACATAAACAATTCATCGAGGATATACATATAACGAAAAGGAACACGTCAAGCATGTATATATCACAAAAAAATAAATGAACCCGGGTCTCACATGGTTTATGGTTGGACTCACGGGTTGTTGATATATATATGTTTGTGAATTGTATTGGTGAGAGGAACCGATTTATGGTTGGACTCACAGGTTGTTAATTTATTTATGTTTGTGAATTCTATTGGTGAGAGGAACCAATTTATGGTTGGACTCACGGTTTAATGATGAAAGTTAAGTTATTAAAACGAATGTGGAACCTACGGTTGATTGAATTGAATAAGTTGGACTTGACTAACTCTATGGTGAAAGATCAGAAAAACTTACGCAAGCTGGGTGCCGCTCCCATTGGGTTAGCCCTCGTAAATCTGAGCTCGAAAATGTTACGCCCTGACTTTTGGCGACATCATTAAAAGAATGCTTTTCTTAATTACTTGTGAAAAATAGTATACTTCTTTTTAAAAAGTAATTAACTCGATTCAAGAGGATAAGTTAAAATGGGGGAGACTTTAATATAACAAAAGAGAATTCCCAATATTACAAAAGGTACTTCCAAGTTTCAAATTGAAATATTACATATCCTAAGTAATTCGTAAATTCCTGCATGGTCTCTTCTTCTGCCTCGGGAAGAGTCCAGAGCTCCTCCTCGGTCGGGATGGCTTCCTCGTTAGTTTCTTCTTCACTTAGCATTTTAATTGTCGTGACCTACAAGCTCAGAAGAACAACTATAACCCTACTAACCTACTCATAACACGCCAATACACAACAATATACATAAAAGAGATAAACAATAATGTACACTAACCAATGAAAGGGGTTCAACCTAAAATCACTATGTTCTTTCTTTTTTTCAAGCTTCCAAAAGTTCAACATTCTTAGGAAAGTAGTTTTCCCTCGGGTCTCACCAGAATTCCCATAATCATTACCGTGTTTCCACAACGGGTCTCACCACCATGGTACCATTACATTCCCATACACTCATGTTCCCATACATCTTGTCTGCGCCACATCACCCTTCCTATCTAGTATTAAGTGTACTCGGCTAAGTGTCATGATGCGTGGTTTACCGTCGTCACTCTTCACGTCCTATACTACATGTGCGTGGCTGAGTGCCGTGAGACAGATCAAGACAAGGCACGGTTCAAGACACAGCCCATCCCATGTTAAACCCCAAGTTTATTTCGAAGGATAATGTTCATTTGTAGTTCATGGTTTGGTTTCCTATACGTGTACTTGGTCCACTAATCATTCTTTCAACACAAGGTCTCTAAGCACTCTTAAACATGATTTACATACTATAAAAACATCAACAAGTGTCATTCATGGCAAGATATCAGCATAACACAACTATTCACACACTTAGGAATGAACATTCAACTACACTAAAGATTTAGCTTTTTAGGTTCTATTTGCAAAATACATTAAAAATATTAAACGTCAATTGTTTGATACAAAATTTAACGGGATGATAGATATACATTTAGGGACATTTTGCATGAAGGAAGATAAGCCGTGGGTTTTTTCTAAATAGGGGCAAATTTTGTTTGAACATAAAAGGTCCAAAAACCACACGGTTTGGTAAAAACGAGTTTTAGAAAAATCTATCTAGTTAAATCACTCCAAATAAAGTTTAAATGAAAGATAACTAAAAAATATAGGTCTGGACATAAAGTTTGGCTTGAGGGGATATTTTTGGAATTTTCTAAAGTTTAGAAAAGTAGGCTATTTTTCTACTACTTTGGTGTAAAAGAGTAAAAATTATGTTTGTGGCACTTAGACATCATTCTAGGTTTTATCCAAAATCACACATGCTAAAAATAACATCACAAAGCTCTAGTAAAAACAAGTTCGGAAAAAAACTCTGTTTGGTTCCTAGAAAATTCGGGTAAGATGAGAAAGATGGCTTTTTCTTGATTTTTCTTTGGTAAACTTGTTCCTATTCTTGTTTAACTTGTATTACGAGTCCATATATGTTATTTAAGCTCAAAAACCAGTATACTCCAAAGGTGTATATATTTATATATCATGCTTGTTTAACTCTTAGAAAAGAGAAACAAAATACAAGGCGTCATTCCAACCTAAACAACTAAGCTATCTCCTATTCAATTCTTTTTAAATCTTCTTGTTTCTAATCTTGTTTCTAACTTCTTAGTTCATATTATTTTTTGTAGAGTGGGGTTAGAATAGAAGGCTAAGTTTAGGTTTAGGAGTTCCTACCTCGAAGGCCTTGATCAGAAAGTTAGAACTTAAACTTTAGCTTCAAAATTTCTTCCTTCTTCTTCATTCTTCTTCTTCTTTTTCTTCTTTCTTTCTTTCTTTCTTTCTTTCTTCTTTTTCTTCTTTCTTCTTTCTTCTTTCTTCTTCCTCTTTGGGACTCTCTCTCTCAAGGCCTCTCACTTGGACGAATGGTGTGGGGTTTGGCCTTGCTTTTATAGGCTTAAGGAAGGACTTGTTTTGTAATTTAGCTAGGATAGGTTACAGACCTAATTTTTAATTCTAGCCTAGTAGGTTGATGTATTATCAAGAGGTGAATGATGCAGAGTTGGAAAGATTTTAGCTGAATAAAACTTTTGCAGTTAAAAAGAAGCAAAAAAGTGTTTAAAATATCTACGAAGATATTTTGGCACAAAAGATGACTAGTGTATAGCATTAACCTAATTTTTTATGATCAAGATTTTGGATTAAAAGATGATAAGTGGAATTCAAAAATATTAATTCTATACAGAACTGCTAAATTTATATAGAAAAGTTTCAAGATAGTACAATTGGGTGTTTCGTTCCAAGAAAATCTCCTAAATCTACTAAAAGTACAACTTTTGTACTTTCTTGGCACATACTCCAATGTGGCTAGCCACTAGGGCTTTATTTTCTTTATTTTTTTATTTTAATTATTGATTTTTATATTTAATAATTCTTAGATTAAAATTTTGGGTCGAAAGAATTAAATTTGGACTTTTCTTTGATTTTTGGGTTGGGCTTGACCATGGGCTTTCTTTTTATTTTTCATAGGCTTAATTAAATAATTGGGCCATTAATTTAAGTAGAGCCATAATTTTTTCTTGGGCCTTTCTTTTAGTTTTTGGGCCTTGTTGGAGTTTTGGGTTTCGTTGGAGTTTTGGTCTTCAATTCTTGTTGGGCCCAAGGTTGAACATTCTCTTGGTTGTCTTTGGGCCTCAGGTGATCTATTTGGCTAATCTCTAATTAATCTTGAGCTTATCCTAAATTTTGGGTTCAATCTGTAAGATCTCATAATGGCTTATATTGAAGTATGGTTTCCAGCGTATGCGTGACTTCGAGAACTATTATTAGGGTTTCAAGAGTTTTCTGTTCACGTTGAGAATTCACTATTAGGTTTCTTAACTTGTGTTTGAAAATACGGGTCCTTACATCTTACCAATCTTAAACAAAATTTTGTTCCTAAAATTAAAAGCATACCTTCATTCTCAAAAAGTTACGGACGATTGCTGCGAATGGTATCTTCTCTTTCCTAGGTCAATTCTTTACTCCTTGATGTCGCCAAAGAACTCGTAGTAACTTGATAGTCTATCCTCGCAAGTTCTTTCCTCATCTGTCCAGAATTTTCACTGGTCTTTCTTCAAAAGAAGTATCATCGTCTTTCTTGAGCTCTTTCTAGTCTAGAATGTGAGTCAGGTGCGCCATGTATTTTCTCAAAAGAGAAACATAAAAGATGTTGTCCACTCGAGTGAGCTGAGGCAGTATTGCTAGACAGTATGGTAGCTCCCCAATCTTTTGCAATATCTCGAATGGTCCAATATAGCGAGGCGATAGTTTCTCTCTCTTCCTAAAACGTATAACTTCCCTTCATAGTCATATCTTCAACAAGACATGTTCTCCGACTTCGAACGTTAGAAGTCTTGTTCTTTTATCTTCGTAGCTCTTCTGTCGACTCTGCGTCTTTACTAGTATTCTCATATGAGCTACACCATCTTTGTTGTCTCTTATACGATTTTTGGTCCTAAAAGACTGGCTTCTCTAATGTTAATCCAACAGATAGGTGAACGACAAGGTCGACTATAAACTGCTTCATAGGGTTCCATGTCGATACTTGCTTGATAATTGTTGTTGTAAGTGAACGTCTAGATGCCCTCTTTCTCTAATTAAACATTTTAAAGATCAGTAGTTATTTTTGTTTTTCTTAGTTTTTCTCAAAAACTAAGTGGCGACTCTATTTTTAACAAAAATGTGTTTTCAAAATTTTATTTTCATGGTGTTAAAATATTTTTCAAATATCTTTGAATTTCCTTCTTTTTTGAAATACTTTCAAAACCCCAAAATTTCGGCGCCACAGTATTTTTTGGCGACTCTACTGGGGACCTGGTTTATAAAATCAAATAAGTAGGCTAGACTTGAAAACATCATTAGTTCTTAATATGTATTTTTCATTTATATTTTTGCATGCATGTGCATTGTTCTTCAAACCCCCCTGCTTGGTCAACCTGATGCCCTGAACGTTCATCTGTTTCTGGAATTATTGAAAAAACAGGCAACCCTTACTGACTGTATGCTATCATAGGTGAAGTAAAAGAGTCCGGGCGTACTGTTTGACCATGTTCTGCATGGGAGGTATATACTCGACTTTATTCAGAAGGTACTCTATTCGACTGACCAAAATTGATCTTTTGCATATAGTAGCTTAGAACCCCCCATTAGGTGCTACTAACCCGAGTAGGATTATGTGCTTTTCTTAATTGTATATTTTGATTGTGTTTGTTAGAATTGTTTGTTTGGTATAGGCTAGTTCCCTTTCTAGGCTTGGCCTGGGTTTTCTGATATCCTTTAATTAGGTTAGCCTTTTGTCTCTGGGTTCTTACCTGGGTTTTATTCTTCACCTTATTTGATTTTTCACGCCGTAGTTTTCTTCTCGGGGTCATACCCGTGTTTTGAAGCTTCTAGAATAGTTTCTCCCTCCTCTGGGTTCTTTTCAAGTTGTTGGTTTCTCCCCCGTTGTGGTGTTAGGCTCACTTCCTTCAAACCTTTTGTTATACCCGTGTGAGCTAGTTCTGTCTCCTTACCGTTATGCTGCTCATTTTTTCCTAGAGGCCTAGATTGAACCAGTCTCTTAGGGGGTTAGAATTGCCTTCTTGTTGGAGTGCTGTCCATTTCTCCGTTTAGATGAACCTTCCTTCTAGAATTTAATTGATCCCCTTCTCAGCCATCATTTTGGTTTTTGGGTCGTCCTGTTGTTATGCTGCTAGTATGAGCCTGGCAGGGGCATTATTTTAGCTTTCGTGATTATCTGCTTATGACTTGCTATTTTAGGTATCTTGAATGTTTGCTAGCTATTGTCAAAATTGTGTCCAAAAGTATCTGATACAAGTCATTCTGCTTTTATCAATCTAGGTTTTCTTTGGGTTTGCATCATTGAGCTAGGAAGATCACAATCGACACTTATCTGGGAAAGATCAGGGTCAGGCAGACTCTATAAAATATCTGACCAGCCAACTGAGTCAGCTGAAATGGTAGAGAATGAAGTTAACTTAGCAGCTTTGATGAGAGCTATTACTGAGATACAGAGAGCTGTGAAGCAGCAAATCCAAGCTCAAAACCAGTGTCAGGTGCAAATTCGGGCAATCCAGGCGTGCCTGGCAGCTACCAACGAACAGCCAGAAGATATAAATGAGAACGGTGAAGACTTCTGAGACGATAACCAAGGACCAGATGCACCGCAAGTTGTTATGCCACCTTGGATTTGCCGCCCGATGGTGGTGGAGGAAGAAATTACTGCCCAGTCTAGGGAATTCGCGCTGGCAAAGAAGATTGATCGAATAGAGAAGGTGTTGAGAAAGGCCAAGGGTGTAGAAGAGTACATGCTGGATGTGGGCGGTTTGTGTTTATTCCCAAATGCCAAATTGCCCAAAAAATTTAAAATACCAGAGACTGAGAAGTTTGATGGCACTGGAGATCCCCAAATTCATCTGAAGATGGACGTTGGAACTCTCTCCCTCATAGGAATTGATGATCAACTCAAAGCCCAATTGTTCCACCGATCACTTTCTGGGGTGGCATAAAGGTGGTTCCTCTCTTTGGAGGTGGCTAAGACCAGGACTTGGGAAGATATAGCCACTGCATTCATCAGTCAGTATAGCTACAATGCTCAAATAGATGTAACCACCCGAGAGCTAGAAACAACTCGCTAGGAGAATCGGGAATCGTTTGTTGATTTCCTGACCCAGTGGAGGGGCAAAGCCGCCAAGATGATAAATCGACCCACTGAGAAAGAATAAGTGAGGATCATGGTTAAGAATCTGTAGTCTCCACTAGAGCGTTATCTTATCACACAGCCATTTTCTACCTTTGAACAGCTGTTTGTTGCTGGGGTACAGATTGAAGACGCCATACAATCTGGGGATATCAAGAAAGCCGAGCCTAGCCATAAACAAAGGAGGACATTCCCCGCAACCAACCAAAACTAATCTACTGCCACCAACCTCGTGTCTTGCCCAAACGAGGTGAATCTTCTGAACCCTTCATCATTCGCTCAACAATCTAACAATACCCAATAATCAAACAATGGCTAACAACAACAAAGGCCAAGGAGGGTCTTCACTTCCCTCAACATTTCACTATCCACAGCCATGAATCATCTTGTCGAGAAAGAGCTTATCAAGCCGTTGGACCCCATGCCCATACCTGATCCCCTACCGCTACTGTTTAATGCTTCTCAATATTGCGCTTTCCAGTAAGGTCACAGGCATTTGACTGATAAGTGTATGAGGCTGCATCATGAGATCCAGAATCTCATCGGCAACAAAGTGATCCCACTACCATCTGCTACCCCAAAGCCGAATATCACGACTAACCCTCTGCCAAACCATGCCAACCAGGCTGGGGTAAATTACATGTCTCTGGGCCAATCAGAAGATCCGAGCCAGTATATCTGTTCAGTGTATCTGCCCTGCCTCATGTTTCAGCTACCGAGAATCAGACAGCCTATTCACTGATTATGGATGGAAACGACTAGAATATGATGGAGAAATGGAATGACAATGCCTAGGAGGGGTATTAGATGGCAATCCAAGTCAACCAACAGGAGGAAGAGGAACGCAATGAGGAAGATGACTGGCCACTGGATTATCCAGCACGATCTTATGGGTTTGGACACGTACTTGATGGCATTACTCTTCCCTAACTTTTCGAGGAGGAGCTATATGTCAATGAGATGCAATCTTATTGGTTGGTAAGGGTTATGCTAAAATCAGATGGGCCTGAGTGGGCTGACTTTTGGGCTACTCGGGGACAACACATGGAATACATCAGAGAAGACATTTAGGAAGAGGTCGATAATACATGGGCTACTGAGGATGATGAGAAAAGAAGAGGAAGAGTAGTGGTCAGCGAGTTAGATGATCTGTGGGCATTTGAAAGCCCTCTGTGCATAGACGAAGTAAGACAAACTAAAAGTATAATACCGGGATTATGGGATCCTAAGGACGGTGTGGAACACCTAACCAGGAGTGGATGGCATTTCAAGCCGACTTAGTTAGAAAAAGAACAGTCAAACGGGAAAGGGAAAGAGAAAGAACAAGAAGAAGAGGATGACGCTATGTTGAAGCAGCTTAAAAAGACACAGGCCAATGTTAGCATTTAGGGCTTATTGATGGCCTCACACAAACATAAACAAGCTGTGCTAAAGGTTCTGAATAAAGTCAGTGTTTCGATAGACGTGACCCCAGAGCAGCTTGTTGGACTCATTCTGCTAGCTGTAGAGCCAAAAGTCATCTCTTTTTTTGATAAAGATCTGCCAGTGGAAGGAAAGAACCATAACAAACCCTTGTACATAACCGTTAAATGCTTTAAAAATTGGGTCCTGGTGACTCTCATTGATAATGGGTCTGCATTAAATGTTTGTCCGCTTAGAACAGCTGTTTGCTTGGGACTAAAGCCAGAACATTTCACACCCAGTAATCAAGGGGTCCGGCCCTACGACAACACCAGGAGAGATGTGCTGGGCTAGGTATCATTCGCATTATCAGTAGGGCCTTTGGAGATATCAGTTGAATTCCACGTACTAGACGTACCGGCTTCTTTCAACCTGTTGCTAGGCAAACCATGGCTGCATGACCTGAATGTCCTGGCAGTGCCATTGACTCTTCATCAAAAGCTGAAACTGATAAAGACTGGGGCAGTTCTGACTATTCATGGAGAAGATAAGATCCAACCCCCAAGAGGAGAAGGCTCAACTCTCTTGGAGGTTCAGCATGGCGAAGGGGATGTGTTACGAAGTGGCTTCCGATTTGATGAAGGGCAAGCTATACAAATGCTATTGAATGAAGAAGAGATGTACATCAACCCGAGAGCAATTACAATGATGAGATAAATGTCCTACTTCCTGGGCATGGGGCTAGGGCGTAAATAGAAAGGAATTCCCAAACCTGTTTAGGTATTATCGGCTTCTTGCCGTTTTGGTCTTAGATACAAACCGACGGGAGAATATTTGGAAGGGCCTAAAAGGGGACGAAGGGCCAACTATTCAGGAACACTCAATGGGTATTTTGTTAAAGAAGCAGAAGACTTCCCGTACTATGGCATCCCAGAGCCATGGATTGACGAAGAAACCAACCAAAAGTTGCCAGGGCTATAGATCTTCTTTGGCCATCAATTATCCGACACGGAAGAAGAGGAAATAGTGAAAGGGGAAGAGGAAGGAAAGAAGATCCAAGAGGAAGATTGAGCGGACAAGTTTGATGAAATCGACATGGGAGTGTTGTTTAATTAAAAGATGGCACAGCTGAACGTAACTGACCCAGACTGTTTCATGATGGGCTTTAGCGCACCAACCTACTACACCAAGCTCATTGTCGATGTGGCTGCAAAGGAGGTGAAGAAATGGACCTTAAAGTCCTGTGATATGCAGGTTGTCTGTCCCGAGTCTGAGTCTAAGTAAGAGTCTATGGTTGAGGGCACGTCTGTTTGTGCACCTCTCTCTGTTTATACTTTTGAGTTTGTAATTCCATCTTCCTTCAATGAAATGAACAAAATTTCTAGTTACCCTGCTTTGTTTGATCTATTTCATACACTTTTCGACGATTGAGTTCGACGAGAATATCCCAGAAGAAATAAAACTTTTAATAAAAAAAAGAAAAAGAAATGCATGCCAAACCAATAATTGAAGAAACTTTTTCAATAAATCTGGGTAATGAAACTAACCCACAAAATGTACAAATTGGTTCTTCTTTATCTTTAGTTGAACAAGAACAGTTTATAACATTATTAAAAGAACTCAAAGACGTGTTTGCATGGTCTTACGAGGATATATCCGAAATTGATCCTAACATTGTCCAACACCATATTACCTTATACCCTGATGCCAAACCGGTCAAATAAAAATTAAAACGGATCCGGCCAGAATGGGCTTTGAAGATTAAAGAAGAAGTTTCCAAACAAATTAATACTGGATTCCTGATGGTAACCTAGTATCCAAAATGGGTGGCTAATATTGTCCAAGTACTAAAGAAGGACGGTCATATCCAAGTCTGCGTGAATTTTTGGAATCTCAACAAGTCTAGCCTGAAAGAGGATTTTTCTTTGCCGCGCATCGATGTCTTAGTAGAGAGTACAGCGGGACATCCCTTGTTATCATTCATGGATGGCTTCTTTGGGTACAACTAGATTCTGATGGATCCCGAGGATAGAGAAAAGACGACATTCACTACACCATGGGGCACCTATTGTTATCATGTAATGCCGTTTGGTTTGATGAATGCAGGGGCAACCTATCAAAGGGCTGCCACTAATTTACTGCATGATATGAAACATAAGGAGGTCGAAGTGTACGTGGACGATATGATTGTCAAGTCCAAGGATCAGGATGGCCACATCACAGCACTGCGAAAGTTCTTTGAAAGGATTCGAAAATACAAGATGCGACTCAACTTGCAGAAATGTGCCTTCGGGGTTACCACCGGAAAGATGCTTGGATTTATGATCACTCAACGAGGCATTGAAGTCGATCCTTCAAAGATCAAAGCAATTTTAGAAATGCCTCCTCCGAAGACCGAGCGAGAAGTCAGGGGCTTCCTGGGTAAAATACAGTTCATCAGTCGATTCATCGCAAAACTAACCACTACCTATGAGCCGTTGTTCTGCCTTCTAAAGAAAGGAGTCGAGTTCGATTGGGATCAGAAATGCCAAGACGCATTTGATGCCGTGCATTAGTACTTGCAGAATCCACATGTTCTAGCTCCTCCTGAACCTAATAAGCCATTGATCCTCTATTTGTCAATGACTGATTCAGCTATGGGATGTATGCTGGCACAAGAAGGAGAAACTGGAGTCAAAAAAGTAGTCTACTACTTGAGAAAAAAGATGACAAGGTCAAAAATATGATACACACCACTAGAAAAGACATGTTGGGCCTTGGTTTGGGCATCCCGAAAACTGAGGCGGTACATGCTGTCTTTCACAGTGAATATCATTTTCCGGACGGACCCATTGAAGTATCTATTTGAAAAGATAGCACTGATAGGGAGGTTGGCTCGATGGTTGCTTTGTTATCAGAATTCGATCTCAAATATGTCACCTAGAAGTCAGTCAATGGTAGAGCAGTGGCCGAATTCCTGGCCAACCAACCAGTTGAAGGAGGTGAGGACACAGAGTTCCAGTTTCCTAATGAACAGCTAATGAAAGTCGGGGATGACAAGTGGACTCTATATTTTGATGGGGCATCCAATCAATATGGCTATGGAATAGGAGTCCTTGTCACTCTTGACGAATCACACGTTCCTTTGTCTTTGAAGTTCAATTTTGAAGTTACCAACAATCAAGCTGAGTATGAAGCATGTTTAGCAGGATTGGAGGCAGCCTTAGAATTAGGGGCAAGGAAGCTGGAAGTTATCGGAGATTCGGCACTAGTAGTTTCACAAGCATAAGGAGAATAGGGGTCAGGGACGTGACATTGATTCTCTACCATCAAGAGTTGGAGAAGCTAATATTGTGTTTCGAATTAGTGGTCTTCACTCATGTGCCAAGACTGCAGAATAAGTTCGCCGACGCACTGGCCACCCTAGGATCCATGATTGACATACCACCCGAAGTTCGAATGAAACCCTTGATAATTGAATAGAAAAGAAAGCTGGCATACAAGATGACGGCTGCGATCAGAGAAAGCACTGATGACCTTCCATGGTATTTTGGCATTCAGAACTTTGTAGAGAAATGAGAATATCCCAAGTCTGCCAGCAAAAAGGATAAGAGAGCAATACGATGATTATCCGCACAGTTTGTCATTTGCGGTGGAAGACTATACAAACGAGAGCATTCTGGGATCAATAAGCTATGTGTTAGCACTGAAGAAGACCAAGAGCTATTGAAAGGAATACATTCAGGGGTCTGTAGGCCACACATAAGCGGAAACATGTTAGCTAAGACGATCCTGCGACAATATTACTTTTGGATGACAGTGGAGACAGATTGTATACAGTTCGTGCTGAGGTTTCATAAGTGTCAGATTCATGCAAACCTTATGCACATTCCCCCATCTCAGCTGTATAACCTAACGTCACCATGGCCGTTCTCAGTATGGGGCATTGATGTAATCTCAGGGTAACACCGAATGCATCAAATGGGCACGAGTTCATGTTAGTGGCCATTGACTATTTTACCAAGTGGGTGGAAGCAACATCCTACTCGGTATTGAAAGCCTCTCATGTTGCTAAGTTCATAAAGCAAAACATCATTTGCCGATACAATGTCCCCCATGAGGTTATCACGGATAATGGCTCACATTTCCAAGGAGAGGTCTTGGATCTTTTCGAAGAATATCGAATAGTGGCTCACAAGTCCTCACCATATCGGTCGCAGACCAATGGAGCAGTCGAGGTAGCAAACAAAAACATGAAGAAAATCCTGCAAAAAACGATCAACTCACATAAGGATTGACCGGAACATCTACTATTTGCACTTTGGGGATACAGGACGTCGATCAGAACTTCAACAGGAACTACGCCATACTCTTTAGTGTACGAGATGGAAGCCGTGTTTCCCATTGAGGTGAAAATCCCTTCGCTAAGAGTAGTGGCCAAGGCCGGTATTTCAGAAGCGGAATGGCAGAGGAACCGAATGGAAGAGTTGCTCTTGTTTGATGAAAGAAGGCTGGAAGCTCTATTTCACATATAAGGATACCAAAGGAGGATAGCTCGAGCATTCAATAAGAAGGTCAAAACCCGGGGTCTCAGAGAAGGAGATCTGGTTCTTAAAGAAATCAAAGCTCCTATCTTCGACCCAAGAGGCAAGTTCAAGCCAAACTGGTCCGGACCGTTTCTAATTAAAACCATCATGACCGGTGGTGCAGTCATTATTATGGATTTGGACGGCAATGTGTTCTCCACTCCAATTAACCTTGATCAACTCAAAAAGCACTATCGTTGAAGTAAAAATAAAGATAAAATAAAAGCTCGCTGAGTTAAAAATCGAAAAGGCAACTCAGGCAAAAGTCAGAACAGCCCGTAAGGCCGAAAACCCAAAAGGGCGACCTTGGAAAAAATTAGGGCATCACAAAAGGAGAGCGTCAATACCCAAGAAAAAACCAAGCCTAAACTACGATATGGCCTGATTCCACTTTTTCGGATACGTAGGCAGTTTCTTTTAAGAAGTCTAGCCACATTATTTGTTTTTAACCATCTTTGAATCTAAGTAAGACCAATGAAAATTTATTTTTGAATTTTGGTAAATAAAGTCATTTAATTGAACCGAAAAACTTCGGATAATTTTGAACCTTCTTTTCAGTACTTTAGCTTTGAGTTACAAAGTTTCAAAAATAAAAGGGAGGACACGCAAATCCCAAACTCTACGAACAAAGTAAAAAAGAAAGTTATGAAATCTTTAAAACAAAGCAGGAGGCCTCAAATCTTCCTCCCTTTCGTTGCCTATTTCCCCTCTTCTTTGTCTTTCTTCTCCCTATCCTGTATCATCCATGTCTTGTACTCGGCAGAAAAATCAGGACACTACAACTCTTGCATCTCCATACATGAACGAGATGGCAAGGCATCCTAATATAATGCTAGAAATGGGGTCCACAGTGCAGATGAAAATAAACGATCTCGGATATTGGGAGGGATGATTTGACTATGACCGAACTGCCGCATGATCTGACAGGGATAATAAAAAGTAGTCTGACGCAGACCAACGGGCAGAACACCAGGGCGATCCATGGTAGTCAGGGTCATAGCAGGGATCTGCCACCTGGGGCACTACCAAGTAATATTTGGACCAGTCAAAGAAGAAAGGTACTGTCGCCATGCTGTCTTAGTATTACATATCTGCTAGTAGGGGCGATAAAGGAAAGTTGCAGCACTGTGTCTATCAGTAGGTGGTTTTTGCACAAGATTCACTTTCTCCATCAGCCAGATCTGTAGCAAAAATTAGACCAGTAAGAGAAAAGCCTTGCAGTATGACAAAAGTTAGATAAAGATAAAGGTTTGAGCTTACTTGAAGAAGCAAGGGGCTGCCAGCAAAAGTAGTGGTCTCACCATGATGAACAGCATCTAAACCCAACAATGTCTCGGCTAAGACAAATGGCACGAAGTCCTTCCCCATCCACATCGGATTCGCGATGTCAACCAGTGCGCAGCTAACCCGCCCGTCAGAAGAGAAGCTATGGAATGTCAAAGCAGTCACTTGATGTCAAAAGAGAAGCTTCCATCCTAGACAGACCACAGAGTTACATCACCTGCTGCCGAGCTGAAAGGGAGAAAGTGAGAACAACAATGGAACTCCGCAGAGTCAAGTCTAAAATGGCAGCAAACTCCTCCACAGTGGGGCATAGCTCTTTCAGGCCAAATCGAAAGACATAGGACTACGGATCCCAAAATTGAGCAGCAGCCTCCAAAAAAGGTCCGTTAGCCATTATAGCCATGAGAGAAAATAAGGAGTTGATACCGAAAGGGGCAAAGTTCAAACGCTCAATATGGGAGAATGTCCCAATCCATGAAGAAAGGGGGCTAGCCATTTGTGTGACGCCCCATCATCTGGGCACGTCGGGACATACATAAATATAAATAAATGGATATTCTAGCCATTCATTCATATTTACATACGTTAGTTATTACATCATAAAGGATTTTTGAACCGTTCAAAAGTACATAACTATTATAGTTTCACCAAGAAATTTCAAAAATTACACTAAACACAGGAAAAAGGAACATAAGAACAAAAGTAGAGGTCTCGAATCCTCAGAATACATCAGTTGGATCCACATGCTCTTGGAACTCACCATGTTCTTCAGACTCTTCTTCTCCCTCTGGGATGACTACCTCCAAGAACTCCTCCTAACATGTGGCACGAATGCCATGAGCCAAGGCCCAGAAGCAAAAACACTCCAACCTTCTGACTAATCTCACGACACAAAATTCACCACAACACATACCATATAACACCCAGTATAGTTTATAGTCAAGGAAATAGAAAAATTTATGACAGGATAGCAGATAAGTCAATAAACATGCGTATATGAAATGAAAATGCCCAACGCAACATGCACCCAGATTATAACAGGGATTCAATGCCGGGAATCACCATAGTAGACTTTCATGAGAATTTTATCACCAAACCTATCCTCACCTCGTTGTGAATATTAACTGCATCACCGGACATCATGCCACAGCTATTTTACTCAATGGCAACAGCGTGGGGGCGGATCAACCAAAATAATCTTCCATCCTTATTCGGGCCAACAGAATAATCAAAGTAACAATGAGCAATAATTCCACACCTAAAGTAACCCAAAGTCTAAATCATCACAACCAGAATGCTAGCGACGAACCCATGGTACCTAACAATATCCATAAACCATTTCAAACACCGGGGACGCACCTAGGGTGTATAAACCAAATTTGTAACACCGGAGACGCACCCAGGGTGTACAAGAGGGATTCATCCCAAAACACTTTCAAAAGAGTGGCAACTAGGGACGCCCTAGACTTGGAGTCAATAACGACAATCTTAATACAGCCCATCCCAACAAAGGTTTGCACAAATAGACTCCAATATGCTAGGATGCAAGTGACAATATCAATGATGTATGGTATGGATCTCAAATACAACCATCTACAGCATGGCATCAACTAGTACGCAAGATTCATGGTACAACACGCAAAGCATAAGGTACAAGTATGTGAAGCAAAAGCTACAATTCTCAAGATATGATTCAAACATGATAGCATGAGTTCTAAATCATCATACATTCTCTTAAAAGCACTAATCAACTAATTCAAGTCGATCATCATACAAAGACACGGGTCTCATAGCAAGGGTACTCAATTCACGCTTAGAAACTTTTAAGGCCAAAAATCAAGTATTAAATAAAAAGGGCCGACAAGGTTTTGGGGTATCTAGACTTGGAATCAAGTAATGATTTTTATACACCATTTAGATAAAAATATTTTCTACAATTCTCATGTTTAACACCAAGACTAAAACCTAAGGCAAAAGGGTGAACAAAACGTCCTAAGTAAAAAACGTTCAACACTTTCTTCAAGATTTTACCAACAATATGCTTCTGTTTGTCTCGGTTTTGGGGTATCATATCAAGTCCAAATGAGCCCATTTTTTTGTATGTTCTAGTTCAACAAGTCCCCTACAAGTTTTATATTTAGAGCTAAGGGTAGTTATTTGAAACAAGTTAGACGTTTTGGCCATTTTAGAAAGTAGTTTATGTCAGCCGCCAAAACTCAGCAGAGCCAGTTTTGGACAGAGGGTTTAAAACGGTTTTGGAGTATTATCCCAAGGATTTAAGGTCTGATTTTAGGGCAACAATTAGTTCCATATGTTAGACATAATGTTCATGTCGAACGTGTTTTGGATAGGTCATTAAAAATAGGAGTTTTTGGTTATATAAAAATAGGTGACAGAAGTGTCCTTTGAGGGCTAAAACTCAACAGAGACTTTCAAAGGTGTTTTGACCATTCAAAACTCAATTATTTGTGATTATATTTGGTGGATAGATAGATATACTTATTATCTACAACGTTTATATTTTGACCAAAGTTTGGATCTTACTTTAAACTAGGATTTCCAAGTCACTAGTGTTGACTGGTCAGGAAATGACACACTTTGGTAAAATTGCAATATCTCGAGTTCTAGTTATGCAAATGAGTTGAAACCAACTTTGGATGAAAAAAAACCCAAAAATATAAATCTGTACATAAATAACATGCTTATACCAATTTTCTACATTGAGTTATGGCATTTCAAATTTTATGACAGAAACATTTATATTCTCAAAAATCAAGTCTCTTAGGGTCCAAGTCTTCTACTTATGTCATGTCAAGTTTTTGTTCTATTTTTTTGCATTCTTGTGTTTTAGACTTTAATATCAAGGCTCCAGAATACTTAAAAGTTATCAGACTCAAAGATAACAACATACAATAACATCTCATATCACCCATAAACATAACAGCCCCAAATTTTTTAACTACAACACCTTTTCGTTTTGATTTCGGTTCTCGATTCTTAGAGTTTTTAAAGGGATGTGTTGGGAGATATTTTAAGGGATATTAGACACAAGATTTAGAGGCTTTACTTACTTGCTTGAGGGCTCAAGGGATGGTGGTATGGAAGGACTTAGCTTTAAAACAAAATACCTCTCCTTAGTTCCTTTTTCTTCTCCTCCTTTCTCTTACTTTTTCTCCCTCAAGCTTATAGAACACTTCAAGAACTATGAAGGTCTGGTCCCTCACCTCTCTTGCACAAAATTATGAAGGGAAGAAGAGGGTGTTTCTCTTGCTTTATATAGGAGAAGGCTAGGGAACACAATGGGGACATAAATTACCATGGAAAGACTTTTTTTTCTCTTTTAATTAATGAGATGTGAGATGATTTGAATTGGTTCATCCTTTGAGGGCTAGAAATCAGATATGAGGAAGATAAATATAGCTAGTGGCTGTTTGGGGGACAAAAACCTGATCCCACATCAACTAAGGGATTTTGCATTGGTTTGCGTGCCCTTTTGTGCAAGAAAATGCGTTAAAAGTTAATTTGATGTATGTTTTTAGTATCTTTTTCTACTGAGACCTATTATTTTAGTGTTCTTATGATAAATATATTATTCCTATGTATTATCATAGTTTTCATAGCAATTGATTAAATAGATGTAGTATTTTAAGTCAAATTAAGCTATTTGGGCAATATGTGACTTTTTGACTTATTTTGTTGTGTATAAATTTTAATAATAATTTGTTTATTTTTGTTAACCTATAACACTATATTATTATGTATATTACTTGCTCAACAAGTATTGGATTATCGTAATGCTTAATTTAATACATTTCTCATCATTTTAAGTTAAAAAGATAGCAAAAAGTCACTTTTTAGCACACTTTCCAAGGTGGTCGGCCACTAAGAGGCATTTTTGGCATTTTTGATGTTATTTTGTCATTTTCTATTTAATTGTACTTAAATTCTTGAATGTTGAAAAGTATGCCAAAAAGTGACTTTTTGCTTTCTTTTTAGCTTAAAATGTTGAGAAATGTATTAAATTAAGTATTATGATGATCCAATACTTGTTGAGCAAGTAATATACATAATAATATAGTGTTATAGGCCAAAAAAAGCAAACAAATCATTATTGAAGTTCATACACAACAAAATAAGTCAAAAAGTCACATATTGCCAAAATAGCTTAAAATGTTGGGAGACTCTCCGGGTGCTAAGGTTTTGTTGCCTGTGTTTTGAACCTTTATAAGATTTTCGGGCCGAACTTAAGGTTTTTAATTCGAGTTAGGGTTCTAAACTTCTTCTGTGTTCTATAGTCTCGTGGACTATCCGTCACTAACACTTAGAGTTTGGCCTAGGTCTTTACACGGGTCATTATCAGTCGGGTTGTTACAACTAGAGTGTTTACAGGGTCGTTACAAACTACCCCCCTTAAACAAATTTTGTCTCCAAAATTTTTCCCCGTACTTCATCGTATGGAAGGTTAAGGATTATTTACTATCATTGTGCTTTCTCATTCTCCAAAATTGTGGTCTATTTACTTGAGTCGTTCTTTATTGCGGGTAGATAAGGTCGAGCCCATATGTTCAGTACTTAGAGTAAAGGTTGTTTTGTCCTACTAACATCTTAAACTGATTACTACCAAATCTTCAAGGATCATGTAACATAACCGGCTATCCCCAAAAAGTTTATATCTCTATTACGCTAGTTAGCCTCTTCCCATTAACTATTGCTTCTACTTCTGTTGGGTCCACTTGAATTTCTTCTCCAGATATAACATGACCTAAAAACATCACCCTGGTTCAACTAAAACTCATACTTACCAAGTTTTACATACAACTTGTGCCTTCTCAGGATCTACGAAGAATCTTCAATTGTTCTCTGTGTTCCTCTTCACTTCGAGAATATAACCGAATGTCATTTATCAACACAATTACAAATTGGTCTAGAAGGCTTCTGAACACCCGGTCCATCAGGTCCAAAAACACAGCAAGAACATTCGTTAACTCGAAAGGCATCACCACAAATTTATAATGCTCGTAACAAGTCCTAAAGGCAGTCTTGGGTATATCTGACTCCTGCACTTTTAATTTGTGGTATCATGACCCCAGTCTATCATTGAGAACACATTGGCTCCAAAACACCACTTACATCGAGTACGACTTCCACAAGCGATCATATGTCTCTAAACTAGCCCACCACCAAAACCGATTTTAAATATTCTCCACTTCTGTCTGCAAAGACTGTCACTCTACTGAAAACCAGCTCATTGCCATATTCAAACGTACATCGAAGACTACTTCCCGATCGACTAATCGACAATTAACTCGAAATCACGACACCACTTTGTGTTGGACTACTCTAGCCTTACGACCATCAAGACTAATACCGCCACTAGAACCTAATGAGTCACTAGGGCTAGGCAAGCCACACAAACTAAATGCTCCCCAAGTATATGCTTACCCATATGAATCTAGTCACAACCTCGTCATATATTTCCTTCACGTACGTACCATCTACCCTGCAATCCTTTAACTTAACAGTATTAACTGCTGATTATAAAGTCTCTTAGCATTATCACTCAATCCATTCACACATTTTTTCTTTCACACAATCGAACGAAGAACCACTTTCTCACTTTAATTATTTCATCTTACCCACATTTTACCAAGACACTCGATACTCTCAAGGCCATTTACAAAATTCACAGCCATGAATTCGTATAATCTTACTTATGCTTCCACTCTTCTCATCCAAGTACTTATTCCTCCCACGTACTCACATTAAGCTGCTATGCAACTCCACCAAAAACAACAAAATTATGTCACCCTCCAACTTCTCATAGAGTTCACACGTTCCTAGGAGAAAATTTTTTCTCTATACCAACAACATCTACTCACCAATCTAAACAAACTTGCTCTAACAGGTCACATCACAAAAGATTTTCGAAAGCAACTTTCTTGCGATTCACATCGATACCATAACGAAAACTGAATACCACTCCATAAGAGTTACACAGTCTAGACGCCAAAAGAATACAAACTGATACTTAAGAACATACCATGTGAATAACTTGGTCTGTTTAAAATGCACACTCTGTTGGAGAGGGAGCCACGCAGTGAAAAAAAAGTTTTTAAATCGATGTTGTGACTGTAAAAATGACGTATGCGATTTTCATGAAAAACGAAAACTATAATGATTTTAATAGTTTAATACCTTTATGAAACTTGTCGAAAAGTTTCAAGAAATTCCGAATACGTTGAAGACGATTTTGCAACCTTCTCACGTATGACCCGAACGCACTACGACGATCACGATGTGTGGGCACCGATTCCGATCGAAGTGTTCTTTCTCATTTTGGTTTCTTCTCACACAATAATCTCCAAAAAGGCAAAATAAATTAATGCCAAAGAGGAGAAAGGGGCGGCGGCTATTGAGAATATTAAGGTTAGGGTTTGATTAATGAGCCTCCTTTTTAATATATAAGAATGTATCAAAATTATATTAAGTATATACTCTCTTTCCTAAAAAGATATAAAGAGATATACTTAACATAAATAATCAATCCCCTCATCTCGTAGGGCAGGCCACTTAGAGAGTAAACTCTAGGTGTGCTAAATACTAAAACAGCCCCTCATTAATTTAATTTAATTTCTGAATGTCCCCAGCGGTAAAACTGGCATTCCAATTAAATTAAATAATTACCGAAACCAACAAGAAAAATATCCGTGCGTATTACGAGCTACGTGAGGGATCACGAGGAAGAATAGGACTCGGGCTAACCGTACGAGAAAACCGAATCTCCCTAACTATGTCCCCGAGTTAGATTCTTTTCCATACGAACCGGAACTTATTCTACTAAAGGTCCTGACTGAACTCCCGGCCCTAACTCAAATTATGTCTTGAGTTTTCAATTATCAAAT